>JAUIMY010000182.1:0-60299 GCA_033557855.1 Hydrochus callosus | reverse complement strand
GTAAGTCACCAAACGCATGAATATGCAAAAATTTTTGATCTGCGATGATTTTTAATGAGTGTTACATACTTCATTACGAATACAATATACTCTTTGAAAACTTCGTTTTGAAGAGAATAATAAATGCCAAATTTGACACGGAATTGAGAAAATGGCACTTGAAAATACCAGCGCCCCTCGTTTCATCAATAGAAGAAGCCTTTCCTTTAATAAAAGTGAGCTCACTTGAAAACCCCAAAAATCGCCGATTTCCTATCCCTCACAATTTTTGATTATTTCCGGTTTGGAATTCATTGTGAAATATCCATATCCATATCCATTATTTAAATCAATTGCAAATACCGAAAACCCGTAGAAAATGACGCGAAGAAAATGACCGAAGGGAAAAGCAAGGCAAAAGCACACGGCATATGACCGAGCGCTCGTACTCGGACCGGTCTCTTTCAGTGAATTTAACAAAAAAAGCAATTAATTGTCGATTTCGCGTGCGAAATGACTTCACCTTGTTGAATTTGCGTGCCTTTCGTTCTTCCGTACCATTTTCCATCCGTTCCTGCTCCTTTTTTAGCCTCAAAACTCCAATTTGACCCCCACAATTTTTGCGTGACAAATGTCTGTCGGTAATGTCAGAATTGAATTTTGATGTTGGAATGGTCGCCAATCGCAGGAATTTCAATGATGGATTGGCATGACAGCCGTTTTCATGAAAATGAATTTATCAAAAGTCGTTTGATGTCGATTTCACCAACTCAATGGCCCAGTGGATGGATTTCGATTGGTCACTCCACTACCCTCACCTCTGAGACTCTTATCCCCATTTAAACGGTCCTTTTGACAAACCTGTTGACCACCATTTCGCCCGCACAGTCTTACCAACTCTTATAGGTTTTTAATTTAGTGGAAATAATAGTACAATTCTTACTAATTTCAACGGATTTGGCAATTATAACAAAAAAATATTAGCACTAGTTTACTAGATGCGTTAATCAATCCGAAAAAAACGATCAGATTTCTATTCCATCTTGTTATATAAAGGCAGTCTGGTAATAGAAAGTTAATGTGTTAACAATTTCTTCCCCAAATCCAACATGGATTAAAACCTTGCAAACTTGGAATTTGTAAGGTATTAAGTCTTGTTATTGAATTTGGAGAGGAAATCGTTAACACATCAACTTTCTACTACCAGACTGTCTTTATATGAGATCTAGTAAACTAATGCTTATAAATGTTTTTGTTACAATGACCAAATCCATTGAAACTAGCAAAAATTTTATTGTTATCATAGCATATTATTGCACAATTAGTGTCATACTAACTAAATATGTATCTCATTAACCGATTCTCATATGATTTAAGTGTTCTTGGGAATGGATGATTGTCGACCTTAAACCTGATTGGTGTTTGTTATTTGTCACCATCTCAGTTGCATGAACTAACTAGTGGAAACCTTTGATCAAATATATCAAGGTGAAATTGAGATGGGGAATTACGAGTAAGAAATGATAGATACAGACATATTACAAGTACATACACATACACTTACACATAAATACAGTGTGTATCTGAAATAGACCGAAAAAATCTAACCACATACAGAACTCGTCAAAACCAACAACTTTTTCCTCTAGCATTTTTATATTTTCCAAAGAAAAAAATCCGAAATTTGGGCTTGTTTTGACGAACCGACCTTGGAGCACGCAGAGGAAGCAACCATTACTGTTATGATCTTAGTAACTAATTGTTTCCTTTTTACTAAGTATCATGACAACAGAATATTATCGTCGTAGTTAGGGCCGGGCGCCAGTTTTCTAGGAGATATTTAGTCCTATTTTACACCTTTTGGGAATTGTTTAGTTAAAAATTTGAGAGGAAAAAGTTATTTATTCTGTCGAGTTCTATATAAGGTTTATTTTTTGGTATACATAAATATTTCAGATACACCCTGTATACATAGACACAGAAAGAATATATGATATGATACACCATCTACCTGGTTCATGTACGATCTGACGAACTCCATTGACTGCTCCAGAGCATATGTATCACTGCTACAAGAGTCTATGATGAGGGCGCCAAGAGTGACATTCGGCAATAGATCAGGACTGGCGTTGATTTCATCGAGAGCATATAACATAGCTTCTAATCGCTGAACCCCTTTTTCTTCTTTGACCGCTCCGCACGGAAAATCCGGTCGGCCACTGACTTGTTCGTGCATCGGAAATATACCACCAAGAATGATATCACCTCCTAACCTCAACAGCTTTTTATCGAAATCCATATCAGTTTGAAAACACTTGGGAGTTTTGCAAAATAACAAAAAAACAAGACTATGTATTGTATAGGAGAACAAATACATTCTAAAATTTGTTCGATTTAATACGCAAGTGTCATGTTCAAATTTAAAATACTCATAGCCTCAGATTGGACAGAAATTCGAATTCATAAATATACCTAGCAATTGAATCTAAAATCATTTGAATAGCGAATAGCACACGAAAAGCACAGCACACGTTCAATAATATCGCCGTGCAATATCGTAAATATGAAGTCCTCATATTGAAACACAAGTTTTAATTTCATTCAACAAAATGAAATCAGTTGGGTGAAAAGAAAAGGAATCTGTATTGAAATAAAAAAAAATAAGCAGTATTAGAAAATTCTATTCAGCAGGATCACCAGATCGCGCACATAGTTATTTACTATAATATATTTGTGTCCTCTACGAGTTCCTCACACTATTCTTGAATGTACACAGAATATACGTTTCAACTCTCGCATCGTTCGGGAAGTAAGAGCAGTAAGAGGTCGTCACCGTTATTGCTGTGTCATAGCGACTAGTTTTGATATTTGGGTGGACTGTGAGCTGGGAAGAGCGAACTTCGAGCTGCGAGCTGCGAGCTGCGAATACTGGCACCTGCGTGAACCAAAACTTGGTTGTCATAGAGATAGATCGGGAGGGCTGCAGCAAGGCTGAGCCTGAGGTATAGCTGTTCTCTTCTATATCGTTTCGTCGACAAACGACGAACTATGCCGAAGTTGAGGCCGAAGCTGAGGTTGAAACCGACGCCGACGCCGACGCCGACGCCGACGCCGACGCCGATGCCGACTCCAACGCCGATGCTGCTGCCACAACGCTCCATTACTTCACCTCTAAATGGTGTCCTTCCCTTGTTTTCTCTCCTCTCCTCTCCTATCTACTCTCTACGTCGTTATAATCATTGATTCATCTAATATGTACATTCATCTACCATATGCTATTACACTAGTCAATCCTTAACCTCTATGCGACTTTTTAAATTATCCAATTTCATATCTCTCCTTTTCTCCGTCGTTATTTTTTTTCTTTTCTTTCATACTAACACAGTTCACGAGAAAGACTAGAGGCATTGTGAGTCATAACTACGTGGAATATCAAATGGGATTTCATTTATTGCTAACTACCAGATAATTAACTGCCCGTATGTTTTTCACTCAGTTTTCTTCTCTCAAAATATCGAAGTTAATTTGATGAACTTTTCAATTGAACACTTGATAGGAGTA
The DNA here is from genome assembly GCA_033557855.1 of Hydrochus callosus. Classification (NCBI taxonomy): domain Eukaryota; kingdom Metazoa; phylum Arthropoda; class Insecta; order Coleoptera; family Hydrochidae; genus Hydrochus; species Hydrochus callosus. The sequence continues at coordinate 56,759 of JAUIMY010000182.1, read as the reverse complement.
CAAATTAGTCCATCAACATACAAATTAGCCTTGTTCCAACAACAGTCAAGGACTAGTTTCCCACGTCAGGATTGTGCACAGTGTCTTTTTTTGTGTTTGCGCTCAATCCTGACTCTTCAAACCAATTCCTGACTATTGTTGGAACAAAGCTAATAGTTTAGTTAACCGTAATTATGTTCTAAAATTTATCACTTTTATCAATTTATTAATTGTGCTATTCGCGTAGGCAGGGATCATATTTGGCTCAATATTAGTTTATGACTTACCCCAACTATCCCTAAAATTTCAGCTTCCAAGCTGTACCCCTCCTAATACAACAAAATTATTTTCCTCCGGGTCAATAGCGGAGTACTATTGGCAACCCTATTATTGGGCCAGTTTCTCAATCGTAATTTAATCCTAATCTGAAGTTTAACCTTGTTATGTATGTTTAACATTTTTCCAATGCATTATATATGTCCACTGCGTCAAAGTTAAACTTAAGATTGAGGTAACCAGCGGTTGAGAAGCTGAGCCTCAAGTTTGATAATTCCATAGTACCTTAGTAATAGAGCAGTTATTTTGCGTTCGGCCTAATCTAAACTGGAATTGTCGAATTTCGGGTTTGTCCGGTAACAAATATAATGAGAATCAAGTTGATTTGGCTCAGAGGTGAAATGGACCAAATGAATTGATGAATTGAATGATTTCACTTGAATGTATATGTATATGTATATGTATATGTATACGTATATGTATATGTATATGTATATGTATATGTATATGTATTCCATATGAGGAACTTCCTGAGCAGATAAAAAAGTTTTCATTTCTTTCATTAATAGGATTATATTTATTAATATGTACACGCATTTTCTAAATTGTAGAATTCTGTAAAAATCATAGCTAAGCCAAGGATAAAAAGAAGGTTTAAATTTAGTAATATGATGAAACAAATTCTGACAGTAAGCTCGAAAATAGCAAATTAATGAAAATGGCTATGGAAGAGGAATTCTAGAATGATCAAGCATAGACGTACAGCATCAGCAGTTTTCGAACGTCCCGCACTAGTCTCGCTTAACATCGTCATAATAAATTACCTAGATATCCGGTCATGTGACATATATCCTGCTATTGGCACTTCCTCTCCCGTCACCCCAAGAGGATGTTCCCAACCGGGAAATGGATTCTCTAACGTAGCTTTATCATTGCCATATTTAAATATCACTATTATAGATACATTATTTATTACCTAGGTATGTATGTACTTATATGTTATTGTTTGACACTGATTTTCGTAGATATGTACCTATGTATACATTATACATATACTTACAAATGATTATACGATTGTCATTTTTTATGCTTTCGAAGACTCCATTCACCGAAATTAAGTGTCCCATTTCTTTTCGGTTGTATTCCTTTGCACCTTTAAACCTTCACACCATCACCGCTACACCAACCTACAACCGTGATAGGTATTTTTTAACCAACTAATACTTGTATTACTTGTTAAGAATTGCTATTTTGCCTCAATTTATTCAACATGGTTCTTTTATATATCAAAACTCACCGATCTCGCATCGATTCAGCATGTATTATGTTGTAACTATTCCTAGTTACTCGTATTTATTTATCTATTTATTTAGGAATTGAAACAGGGTTTCCCCCAACAAACATCTTCATAAAAAGAACTAAACAACCTTTGTAAAGCTAAATTAAAAGAAAAGAAAAAGAAAATGCGCCGAAAAACGGTATCGACCGCACAACATAAACCGATAATCTATAGATATATTGGACCTATAAACATAACGTACCTTTTAGTTCAGGAAATATCAGGTAGATATGGTAGCTCAAGTGTTTTGGCTTGAAAAATTAGAGTGACATCCTCGTCCCATCCATCCATTCATACATTTCATTGTTCCATTCCATTCTGTTCGCTTCCTTCCTTCTTCTGGAAGAGTATTTTTCACCATAAATGAAGAAATCTGATTGGATGAGCAGCTCACGCCGATTAAATTATTAGGATGGATGGATAGCACACGGGGCTTTCGAGTGAAGAGACACTGGTTGCAGGATTCAGTGGTCTAGAACCCTTCGAGGTGGCCACTCTCGACTCGCAATTCTCAACTTCAAACTCTACACCTGCTTTTGAGTTTTTTGTGTATGATTGGACTGCTTCGTTCTGTTCAGTTCAGTTCAGTGCTGTTCTGTTCTGTTCTGTTCTGTTCTGTTCTGTTCTGTTCTGTTCTGTTCTGTTTTGTTCTGTTCTGTTCTCTTCGGTGCTGTTCTTTTGTGCTTGTGGCAAGTTCTTTTAACATTTCGATTTGTGTTTGTGTTGAGAGATTAACCATATTTCGTATTGAGTAACGAGTATCGACTATCGAGTATCTACTAACACATCGGTAAGTATCAATAGTTTTTGATAGATTCTCTAAGTTCTTCTAATAATCCACTTTATTCTCTAAGACAATATTATTTTCTATTCATCAAATTACTTCGCTCATTTCATGAAAGTCTCAAACAATTTCATTGCCTACTTCCTATACTATTCAAATAACCAAATCATCAGCTGATAATGAACAAATGAGCTATACATTTGAATTTGATAGATCGACGAACCGCACTTGTAGCCTTACGGTTTACGCACTGAAATATTAAACATATTGTTTTATTAGTTTTTTTGTGTAGATGACAAAGGTAAATGAGTTTAATCACGATTCTTCATAAGCATTCAAAGTATGTAGGTGAATTTATTATAGATCGTCCAATTTCTAGTTCTCGTTTCCTGGTTCATGCCAGGTCCATGGCATTGCAATGCGACACCTCGCGTTTACCACAGACCATGAGCCATGAGGTCGCGATTTCTCCTCCCCCATTAAATCACATACTCACATACTCACCATATACTCAGTTGATAGTTGATACAAATTGAGATGTATTTAGATTCGAGGCAGGCGGAAATGCTCAGTTATATCATATTGGTTCGCCCTACTTATGCATACAACCAGCAACCCACACATTCTCGTCGAAGGCTCTTAGCTCCTCTATTCATATTCTCCTCTCGTGTGATGAGTGTGATGAGTGTGTTGACGAACCTGTCGTTCTTAAATACTTAAAATGAATGAGATAAAGACAATAATTGCATAATTGGGTTTGTAAGTTGCGTCCGAAAATAACGATAGCGCGACAACAAGGCGAGACGAAGCGACACGACACGGCACGACACGAGACGAAACGCCACAGGCACGATTTGCCTAATTATCGTACCTGTCAAATTCCCCTACATCAACAATCACAAAATTTCATTTCTCTCCGACATTGGCAAACTGCCATTCAAATTCGTAGGAGGGGAGTGTTCTGCTCTTCTCAAAATTAACGAATTACTAGATAAGAACTTAGCTTCGCAACAACAAAAAACAGTTTTACTGTTATGCGAAGATTAAATTTAGTGTATAATTCACTATTATTTTTTAATATATCTATATTTTAATTGAATTTTCAACGATAATCAAATATATATTCGAATAAAATGAATAAAAATTTAATTACATACAGGGTGAGTCGTGAGGAACGAACCAAACTTCAGGAGTGTATTGTAGACATTAAAACAACGTAGAAAAACTCAAATGTTGCTATCCGATTTTCATTTGTTTTCAAGTTATTGCGTAATGGAGAATTAAAAAAAATAATAAAAACTAACATCGAGGAACGGAACAAACGCCAGCAATGTACTATACACATCCAAATAATGTTAAAAAACTCAAATGTTGTTATCAGGTTTTCGTATGGTTTTCAAGTTATAGCGTAATTTGTAATAAACAAAATTTCATAAAGACTTGATTCAATCACGAGGGTAACAGGCGCCCTTCGTAGACAAAGCGAATAATATGTAGAGATGTATGACGGTATTTCTGAACATTTAATATAAAAACGTAATGATGACTCATATTATTGTATGAAATTTTGTTCATTTTAATTTTCCCTATTACTAGAAAACAAATGAGAATCGAATAACATTTGAGTTTTTCTACATTGTTTTGATGCCTACAATACACTCCTGAAGTTTGGTCCGTTCCTCACGACTCGCACTGTATATAGGGTGTTCGGAAATTGAGTGCAAATATTTTAAGGAATGAAAAAATAATGCTACAAGTTCATAAGAAAAAAATAATTCCCAATATTAACGGCCCAATAGCCAACTAAAGTTTTTGATTTCTTGTCTTATTTTTGCCGTAGTTCTTTTCTGTCTTAATGAATTAAATTGATATTTGGTACATGTTTAGAGGCATATGGGCTCCACAATTTTAAACCAAAACCAGATTCATAAAGTGCACTTTACCTACAACTAAAATTTTTAATCTTTCAAAACTTTTTTGTTTCAAGATATTTATAAAGATTATCCTATACGTTTGAATTTCAACACAAAAATACACAAAAAAGGTGCTCTTGTTCAACATCCATATCTACAGTTGTTTTGTCACAATTCGATCTTAAAGATTAACAGACAAAATAAAGTTATTAATAATAATCAAGTTTATCACTTTATCAAAAGTGAAAACAGATTTATAATTAGAGAGGATATTCAAATGAAAACAAAAATAAATACGAAAACTGGTTTACACAATATACGAAACGCGAAACGACTGGTCCCAACAAAAACTTTAGTTGGCTATTGCCCCGTTAATATTGGAAATTTATTTTTATTCACAGGAACTTGTAGCATTATTTTTTCATGTACAATCAGCCCTTACAATAATTGCACTGAATCTTCGAACACCCTGTATATATATATATATATTATAACTAAATAAATTAGTTCTTTTATTTTAGATTTTTCATGTGATTCGTTAATATGATGAAAGTCTATCAAATGATTGCGGACAATACATATACATCCGTACATATAAGAAAATATCTGATCATTTTTAAACATAGGCTATATCAAGTTCTACATTTACTTTGATGAGTGAAACACCTTTCCTTATGTATAAGTACATATAGATATGTACGTATACATATAGATATATCTCAACTCTTAAGTCTGCATCCAACAACACATTTGAAAATGGAAAGCAGACATGCAGAATAATCGCTGTCATCAAACGAGTAATCGCTTCAGTTCGGATATAATTATGTGAGACCGGACTGCTTTCAACCCTACTACTCGTACTTCCAGCTATCTACCTCTTTCAAGTCGAGTCAATGCAATTTACCTTTCACCATTTATTACCTTCTATCAGCACATACGTATGTATTATAAGTACTTTGACTCTTTAATCTAAAAGCTGTGTTGTGAAGAGTTTATGTCACAAATAATCGACAATCCATAGTACCTATATAATGAACTAATTTAGCTACACCTGCTACATTCGTATCGAAGGTACCTATATTCTTATGTGGCAATGCGGCGCCTTACCATGTACCATAGGTCGCGTCGCGTCGCGTCGGGGTACTGAACAAAGTAGGGTTGCGATACTGTAGTTGGTTGCGCAATCTCCCCCTCACAATGTCATTGTCCCGAGCGTAAAGCAGAATAAATCAAGCTTTAGCAAACAAAGGCAAACAAACAGGTGTATTTGACATACAATCAGCGCAGAGCGCAGAGCGCAGAGCGCAGCGCGCAGCGTACCCACTTGCACTTGTCAAATACACCTGTTTGTTGGTGTTTGTTTGCCTTAGGCCCGGTCTTTATCTTACTTTTAAACTCCTTTTTAACTAAACTCCACATTAATTTAAAACGTCAAAATGACGTTTCATTGCAGGAGTTTATTATTAAAATGGTGTGTTCATCTTCAATCAGGCTTTTCGTTAATTATAAATAATAGCGATGAGTAGTTTAAGAATATGCTACATAATCGGTATCTACTAAATTCTCAACCCAATAATTCGTATATTTGCCGAGACTAATGCTACAATGGATTCCTGTACTTACCAAGACATTGACAGGTCTCTCAGATTTTTGAATTACAAGGCAGATAAATTTACAAGGGAGATAAAAGACCGGCCCTTAGTTTGCTAGGTACCCGCCTTTAGTAATACTGCAGCCGATCTTGAACAAAGACATGACACAATCATGTTTATTATGAAACCGCATGAATAAAAATACGTTAACTATATAATTTTGTTGATTTTTAGTTATGCTCTAACTCGAAAACAAATAAAAATTGGAAAACAACATTTGAGATTTTTTAAATTATACACTCCTGGAGTTTATTTCATTCCTCCCGACTCACCCTGTTGCACATGTATAGGGTGTTTTTTTTAATGGTCACTCGAATATTGTCTTTATATTATACTTCTTAACCATCAATATTATTTAAACTTGAATCGGCTATTGCTAGATGAACATTGCGAATTGAGCCTATTTTTATAGGACAGTACGTCACGCAACACCCTATATACCCTGTATACCCTCTGAAAGATTCCTCTGTATACATTAAAAACTTTCACAAATTTTCAACGTTGTATTAATTTCCATCTTCTAGTTATTTAGAAAACAAACATTTTTTTTAAATATTTCCACACCCTGTATTATAAAAATCAAGACGTTTAGGACCTATTTTTATATGAATGAATGAAGCTGTGAATAGATAGAGTGTGAGAGTTCAGGCCCAAATTCCTATAAAGATTTACACAGGGAGGTCTAAATTACATTTTCTACCCCCACTGGATGGAGTGGTTAGATTTACTGTAGGAAGCGCGCCTGCTATAGTGAATCACCTCATCAGCTGACCTAATCACCCCCTGTGTGAATCCTTATGGGAATTTGGGCCTCTTTTATCATATGAGATTTTATACAGGGTGTTCGATAAAAAAATCCTAATCAAACTTGTAATTTTTTAAACGAAATGCTTATAATTTCACGATGGAACTAGTTAGAGAATTCAAAAATAATTTAAAAAAATTTAAATACCTAAATTCAACAATAAATATATGTACTTATATCTCGTCAACTGTTGGCGTTAGGCACCTAGATGTTTGAATTATTTTACGCATATCTATTCAATCCCATTATAAAATCATATGCATTCAATTTAAAAAATGACAAAATGAGTCTAACAATATTCACTTCACACCCAGTATAAAAACTGTTATGATCAAAAAAGCTCCTCGTTCTCTACAAGTTTTCTTTGATGATATTTTCTTCAAATAAAGATACTATTCAAATAGCCGTTAAAAAACACCCTGAATATAAATTGTTTGTAATATCGTTCTGAGAAAACCGACGCTTAACAACATTGACAGTAGGCGACTGAAATTTGATGTCTGTTTGGTACCAACACATGTTTCTTATTTGCATACTCTGAGGAATCAGATATTTATCTGCGAAATATAGGTGAAACCGAAAAGATTGTTATCTATCTACCCCACTTCGGAATCGGCATCGGCATCGGCATCGGCATCGGCATCGGCATCGGCATCGGCATCGGCATCGGCATCGGCATCGTCATCGGCATAGCCATAGGTTTTCCTTGAACAATAATATAAATAATTCACATTGTCACCAACATAATCAAGTAATTCACTGTTAATCTCCTACAATCAAACCACGGTGAATCGTGTCGGGAGCAATAGACAAAATTCCATGAGTACAGGTGTCCCGGTGATCAAATTCCGGATGCGCAGTGGATCGCCTTTGTTTGTGTGTACACATGAAATTCATGTAAAAAAAAAAACTAAAATGTATTGGTTTTGTACCTTCAAATACTTGTGATCACGCTAACGCGAGAATGAAGCGACCAAGCGACTTCGGGTTTGTGGCAAATTTTTTCTACTGATGATGTGACGAACTGATTAGATTTTGGGCAAATTCGCCTACCCTTTCGAGTAACTACGGATTTTTTATTTTGAATACTGACTGTTGCTCGAACAATATCACGGCGCAGTTCCGATAAGGTGCTATGCACCGTCTCAACTTGTTTTCATTTGTTTTCAAGTTATAGCATAATTTCAATTTCAAAAAAATCACACATTAACGTTTTGGTCATAACAACGTTCTTATAATAAATTTTCTAAAATACCGTCATGCATGTCTAGATATTTTCTGCTTCAATATGCAGGGTGTAAAAGAAGTCCAGACTCTGTGGAATATATTGCGAATTGTTAGTTTCTCATAAAGTTGATTTAATTTTCACGTAACCTACTAGTTCGCAACACTCATGTGTTTTTATAATGACGCCTATGAGGACTATGACATCATCGTTAATTTTGTTTTAATGGCAAACATGGGTCAATTGGCATATCATTTGAAAGGTATTTTCATTCTCCACACAACCTGAGATTTTCATACAGTTTGTTCAACCTCTTTAAAGATGACATATGAAATAACAAGCAAGAACCTAACCTATAAGTGGATCTTCCGTTTTTAGATTAAAATTGATATAGGTGATGCTCATCTTTATTAAATACTCTTCAAAACAGTTCATTGGTTGAATGTCCAATAACGATATATAGTTACATCGCTACGTCGTAGCAGTGCATTGTATGGATGAGAGCGCCTTAGCCCACCTACCTATTAGAAAAGGTGATTTCATCAATTATCTCAGTTATTTGCGATATTTCAAAAAATATTCAATACATGATGATGTCACAGAGTGCTCATGGACGTTTTTTGAAAAAGGAAATGAGTGTTGCAAAACTACAAGTTACGTAAAAAGTAAATCGACCTGTTCTAGCATTTTTTTAATAAATTAACAATCCGGAATATACTTATTCGCTATGTTATGTGACGTTATGAAGATGCATTAATGAAACATTTTGACAGGAGTGAAGAGGAAGTCAGCAAGTCGAGACACCGGAAAGAAGAGGGAGAAGAAGGAGAAGAAGAAAAAAAAGGAGACTTCAATCCATAACTGAGCTAACTGAGATAAATAATCAAAGATAAAGATATATGCCAATTGAACAGATAAAGAGAGAAATTCGTGAAACATACATATGTATGTATCTGCTCCTCAATTTAGTGATGAGCTGACGTTTCGCGAAAACCTTTGGAAAAGTTGTAGTTGGTGTACCTACTGTGAGTAGAGCAGAGCAGAGCAGAGCAGAGCAGCTAAGTACTGGGATAAGCGGTAGGTTATAGTCAGGCGTAAGGAGTTAGATAATAGACGATAGACGATAGACAATAGACGATAGGATAAATAGAAGATTGAAAATGGCGGAGCGAAAGGAGGAAATTCAGGATTCCATCGCCAACACCTTAACGTTAAACAGGCATTCGGGGGAGTCAATCGAACTGCCGAATCTTAGCACGATAAGTGCGAACGTAGCCGTAGCAAATTCAGGAAATTCGGAAAATTCGGGAAATTCGGGCGCTACAGGAAACCAAGTGCAACAATCGAAACACACGAGTGCCATGCCGGATCGAGGGACATGGACAACCAAATTGGACTTTATCTTATCTGTGGTTGGTTTAGCCATCGGACTCGGTAACGTGTGGAGATTTCCGTATTTGTGCTATAAAAATGGAGGCGGCGCCTTTTTAATCCCTTACTTCATAACACTCTTTCTGGCCGGAATTCCCATGTTTTTCATGGAATTGGCGCTAGGTCAGATGTTGACCATTGGCGGGTTGGGTGTTTTCAAAATCGCACCCATTTTCAAAGGTACCTATCTATTTGTTCTTCGATTACCTACATCAAACTATCTATACTCTATACCTATATGTACCTATACTTATTGTTACTTACCTATAAATACGACTACATACATACACGTACCTACGCACCTGCAAACGCTTGTTGTACCTACCTATATGTTACATTATATTTTTTCTTATTTCTTTAGACTACTTAGCACATAATCGATATGATAACGTTATCTTTTTACATCAGGTATAGGTTATGCTGCGGCCGTTATGTCCTGCTGGATGAACATTTATTACATAGTCATTCTAGCCTGGGCTATATTTTACTTCTTCATGTCTCTTAGAGCAGGTAAATCAAGAAACGGTGAATCAACATGCAATATGCAAAATGCAACATGCCTGTTCCGCAAATTCCATATATCAATGATAACAAAATAAAACAAAATTTAAACTATAAAATGTTACAGATGTACCTTGGAGAACTTGCAGCAATTATTGGAACACCAAGTTTTGTGTGAATCCTTACGACAGAGGAAGTTTAACGTGTTGGGACCAGTACCACGTGAACGCGACAATTACAAAAATTTGCTCCATTAATCACTTTAATATTTCACTGTCGGATTTGACTGATCCAGTGAAAGAATTTTGGGAGTTAGTTTCTTTGTTTGTTTGTTTGTTGATTCGTTTATTTACTCGAAGCAAAACATTCTATATCGATTGTTTCGTCTATTATTTCTACATTACTTAACTATACCCTTTCAGGTCTGGTTATTAAAATTTCAAAAAAATGTCGAAATAATATTTGTGGACTAACCGTCTTATTTTCTGTTTTTATAAACTAACAACACGCAGCTCTGTTTCAAAAAAATTGCCATGCGTTTAGTCATTGAACTATCTTAATGAATAATAACGTTGCTAGTGGACCAGACAAATACGCATGCGCAGCACTAATTAGTATCAGTACTGATTAGAATTGCTCAAATAACTGCATGGAAAAAGATTGTCATAACTTATATCATCCTTTTGAAATACATAATTCTATTAATTTTTGTTGGGCTGTGTCATTCTGACTTCATCAAGAACTCGCAAAGGCAATAATTAATTTCATATATAAAATAGTAATCATACAAGTGATTAATTAATAAGTGACCTGTTTAATAAAAAGAATAGTTAAATGAAACCATTTGCTAGAAATGTTGCTCGGTTTTATGTCTGAATATGACACATAACCTACCAATCATTGACAGAATTATCTCAAAAGGATGATATGTATAACCTAAGAAAGTATTTTTTTATTCCATGGCTATTCTTGACCAAGATCACTCTTGGCCTTACGGTATAAGACATAATTTACATTGATGAATGTACGTCATAAAATAGAAACTGTCACAGTAGCTCTCACCAAACTACCAATGGTACAGTAGCTGTAGTAGTAGTCGATAAATAATGTAGAATGTAAAAAAGGTATGATTTGTAGGAATGATTTGTTTGGTACTGTTTCCAGGAGGAGAGCTCTGATGATTTCTGATGGAATAGAACACGTAGGTGGTGTTCGATGGGAATTAGCTGGGACTTTACTATTAGTTTGGATATTGTGTTACTTCTGCATTTGGAAAGGAGTAAAATGGACCGGAAAAGTAGTATATTTCACAGCTCTCTTCCCTTACGTTCTCCTGACTGTGCTGTTGATTCGAGGGGTGACGTTGCCAGGGGCGATGGAGGGAATTAAATTTTACGTGATGCCAAATATGGCTAAACTGAAAGAATCGGAAGTTTGGATCGACGCTGTTACGCAAATTTTTTTTTCTTACGGTTTGGGTCTCGGAACGTTAGTCGCCCTAGGAAGCTACAACAAATTCACCAACAATGTTTACAAGTTGGTTCATCCTTTCTTATTCTCTTTATCTTTCTCTATAAATACCTACAAACACTTTGAATATCTTTCTTTATAGGGATGCTCTTATTGTATGCACTGTGAATTCAAGTACGAGTATGTTTGCCGGTTTCGTAATATTTTCTGTTGTTGGTTTTATGGCTCACGAACAGCAGAAGCCGGTTGCTGAAGTCGCTGCTTCTGGTACGTTCATCTATATTTACATCTTGCATTATATTGAAATGCGATGATGCGATGATGATGATATCCCACAGGTCCCGGTTTAGCATTTCTGGCGTACCCCTCTGCAGTTCTTCAATTACCAGGCTCGCCTTTGTGGGCATGCCTCTTCTTTTTCATGATCCTCCTTATAGGTCTTGATTCTCAATTTTGTACAATGGAAGGTTTCGTCACAGCTATTATAGACGAATGGCCTCATCTCCTCCGCAGAAGAAAGGAAATCTTCATCGCGGTTGTCTGTTTACTGTCTTATTTGGTCGGATTAACATGTATCACTCAGGTAATTTTTACCAATCCAATCCAATAGGTAGTTAATCATATTTAGGTATGAAAGTACATATAAGCAGGTCAGGTCAGGTCAGGTCAGGTCAGGTCAGGTCAGGTCAGGTCAGGTCAGGTCAGGTCAGGTCAGGTCAGGTCAGGTCAGGTCAGGTCAGGTCAGGTCAGGTCAGGTCAGGTCAGGTCAGGTCAGGTTAGGTTAGGTTAGGTTAGGTTAGGTTAGGTTAGGTTAGGTTAGGTTAGGTTAGGTTAGGTTAGGTTAGGTTAGGTTAGGTTAGGTTAGGTTAGGTTAGGTTAGGTTAGTCTAGGTTAGGTTAGGTTAGGTTAGGTTATGTTAGGTTTGGTTAGGTTTGGTTTGGTTAGGTTAGATTAGGTAACGGAATGCCATGGAAAATTTTCTATTTTATTTACTTACATATATCTCTATACGGTCCAAAGGAACAAGGAAACGCAGAAGACAGATTTGCCATTATCGACCGCAGACGCCTGATTTTTTTTGCCCCTGAGGGTGAGTCTAGCCACCCTTGTGGCTCGACTTGCCCCCGGGGCCCAGAATGAATCCGTAGGGCCAGCTGCCTCGAGGGGTCGCCAATTCGGACCGTTAAAACGTCTTAAAGAAACCGAAACGGACCCCCCTTTGGCTTGCCCTCAACAATGGTCAACGTACTTGGTGAATGACCGCCAGAAGGCCAGTTAGGAGCCGGGGCTTGAAATAAATCTGCCACCGACCTGCTTTAAAAAAAGACGAGCCCTTTGTCCGCAGCGCACGGGGGTAGGTAATGCCAAGGGAAAAATGTGGTCGGGGGTGGTTTAATTTCCCTTTTCGGCGCGTCCGTATTCCACTAAAAAGCAGCTGTCAATGTGGGTTTGTATCTGGCCTTATCTGGATTCTGCATCCACTTGGAAGCGGAAGGGAATCAGATAAGAGGGTCTTTTTTGGTGGACAGCTCAATCTCAATGGAGTGGATGAATCACTTATAGGTGGACTAGTGAGTACGAATATTTCGTACTCACAAAAAAGTAGCAGTAATATTCGAACTAACGACTAATGATACAGTTTAAACCATATTTGTAACATTTTCAATTTTCTAAAACATAAAAAAATATTTCCAATTTACCTAACTGAAATATGAAAGTTATTTTGATAAATTTTAAGGTTCCTCAAGAAAAAAGATAGAATGGAAAATAACTATAAAAAATGCATTTTCAGTACGATTTCTGGCTCAACGAAAACAGAACCCATCAAGAGACGTCCCCTTATTAAATATCCACGTGCTACCCACCCCATCCAAGTGGATTTCCATCCGCACCTCCCGTCAACTAAGAGCGGAAGCTCCTTTTTGGTCCAATCGTTCAACTTTACTCCCGCCGTTTCTCATTTAATTCACCACCAGAAATAACTTGGTTGGGCATTTTTCACGTTTCCACCATAAGAAATGTCAAAGAGCGCGACACACGACCGTCTAAACATAGATAAGGGCTGCTTGAGTCTCGGCCCATATGGTTCTTATTCCCAAAGCGAACTTGCGACACGCAAAAAATATCCGTCAGATGTTTGACGTTTCACTCGAATCACCACAATCACCACAATCAGAGGATCGTCATTCTGAAATTTCCGGGATTTACTTCTTCTGATTTTTTTAAGGGTGAACTTTTAATTAAAGGGCGGCCCCAACTCCTGCACAAGAAGAGCGTTCGAAATGGTTTGGGTGCAATTTAAAGCACGTGTAGCTAATAAAATCATTAGGAAGTTGGAGGTAGCTTTAAAACGATCCTAGCCCTGCAACCTATCATTATAGATTGGTGATGGATCTCGCCCATATGTGCCAGAAGCTTCAGCCTACATCATTGTTATTATACTCTTAAAAATATTGTTTTGAAACTATTAAAAGTATATTACCAATTTTTTTCATTATTCATTATATTGAATAAAATTAGGTTAATGCATTTTGAGTCCAGCTTCAATTACTAAATCACACATTATGATGTAAGATTTTGATAACATTGCGTTAGAATTAAAATTTTTTATATGCATATTTACCACAAAAGATTATGAAATATTAATATTTATTAGTAATGCACTATACAACAGATCTTATAAACGTTTTCTAAAATTATTATTCTTCAGAAAACTTTAAAGAAAATAAATGATAGAAAAAAGTGACCTGTTAAAAAGGGCATGGGAACTCGTGCCAGACACGTTCCCTGGAGTCCCCCTATCCACAACAATTTCAAAAAGGGCGAAAAAGCGAAGAGGGTTTTTACACAAAAACGCGCTGATTTTTATTCAAATTCCAGGGGTGAGTGTAGACACGTGGCCAAAACCTAAGGGAGGGCATCGACTAGAGGAAAAAAAAGCGACAATTCGTAGGGGAGAGTTGCACTCAGTATGCTAATGCGAAAAATCATGTAGGTACCTATTTAAAAAGGGGATGGAAAGATCCTCCAATAAACAAGTTGGGTAGCTTGACAGGGGTAGCTCAAGTTCCAATTTTTTCCACCACCGAATCTTTTTTTCCACATAAAAAACAACCACCTTGCGTTAGCAGGTTAGGCCTATTTACACCCTCTTTTTTAGAGTTTTTCATCCTTGAATCTGAAACCCCGAGGATTTAGGGGATGTTTTTTGATAGAAATAAGTCCAATACAGAACACACCTGGCCGGTCAGCGAATCACCGCGTACATAAGGGCACGCACCACGATTCGGATTCGAGGCATGTGCCCTATGGCCATGTGCCTGATGAGGGACAAAATGGGCCATCCCGCTTTTCCCTTCCAGCCCCTAATGTCAGGAGGCAACCTTTTATTTTCCCTCGTGATACAGGCTTGTATTGAAATTGATGATGAAATAATTTTTTATTCATTGGAATTAAACCTTTAATATGTACAAATATTACCATTTTACTATTCTGTGTAGATGAAAAAACAATTGCAATAACAATAGATAAAATAAAACAAATATGGTGAATAAAATACAATCTACATTATTTTATAATTTATAAAATACAACCAATAATATATTATTTATGATAAACTAAATAAATTAAATACAATTTATTGGAATTCATGGCCCTATTGCTCCTACATAGGATAAATGTGGTTGATCCCTCACTTAGCCCGACCATCAATGAACTTGTGGAGAACCTTCGAGTGCAGTTGCACATTTTCGCCAGCGCACACAACAATACCAAAACACACAAAAGAGACCACATGACCTGCACCTTCCCATATGATCTCGAATAGCACAAGGAGGAAATAAGGTGAGGAATATGCCTTAGAAGGACTTTTTCGCCTAAAAAAGGTTTGCGCTTCACCGTGGGCATTATGGTTGATTTGGTACCGTCGAAGATTGTAAGAGTTTCGCATATTCTGAATGAGAAGGGTGGACTACCTGCTCTTACCTGTTTACTTCGATGGTATGATTGAGCACTTTTTAAAGAGGAAGAAAAGCGGACCTCAATACCTGAACGATTGTATTGAGGAGCAGAGGCAATGAGTGATATTTTCCCACACAAAAAATATTTCTCGTCCCACAAAGACATCTTGTCGAATGGAAGACACGAAAATATGTCTTGTGTCGTATTCAAAAGGAAAAATATTACCTGTCTATTTTTACCTTAGATATGTATTTGTATCGCACCTAACTTACTAAATGTTGTCCAGTTTTAGTCAAGACATCTTATAACTCTTTTTTATTATTTTCATTTTTCCACAAAAAAACATTAAAATGTTGGATGAAATTCCATTAAATCCTTTCGTCCCTGAATATTGATGTGCAGTACGAAAGGGGTGAAGAAAAAAGAGACGAGAATAAAAGCTGGTAAAAGAGTACAAAAGAGAAAAGGGAGATGTAAAAAATTTAAAAAAAGTAAGTAAACTGAGTTAGGACCTACTAAATGGCGTTGCCTTATGATCCCTTGAAATGGACAATGGGTTTCATAGTCGGAATATTATTACTATGAAAATTGTAAAAAGTAAAAACTTGGTGTCCACTGCAATGGACGCTGGGTCCCAGGAGAATACAAAAAAATCCCGTACCATAAAGATATCTTGTTGAATGGAAAGACAGAAAAACATTTTTTGTGTCGTATTGAAGAAAAATATATCCTGTCTATTTTTGTCCCTAGATATATTAAATACCGGCGTACTAAATGATGTACCATTTCTATCACAAAAAAGCATTAAAATGTTGGATGAAATTCCATTTAATACTTTCGTCCCTAAATATTGCTTTATACATATTAGGTAAATATTTGCACCGCGTAGAACAAAAGGATTAAAGAAGGACGAGGCGAAAAAAAGTTAGTGGAAGAGAAATAACGCGACTGAAGGAGAAGAAACAAGTACACAAGAGAAAAGGGACGAGTAAAAAAGGAAAAGCAAGTGACTAAAAAAGAAAAGGTAAGTGTGTAAAAAAGAATAATTGTGCTTAAATTTTTATTATACCCAGCATTCATTTTACATGTTTCAGGGCTCATTATTGTACCCAGTGTACAGTTATACGTTTCGTTTGAAAACACACCCGAATATAATTCATGGTCGGACGACTACAAAAACTACGACATAATATGGCTATGACTATAAAAATTTCGAATGGCACTCTTAGAATCGTAACTTTATCTCTCACAATCAGTCTTCTTCGTTTTTTTTTAAGGATGGCCCCGTCGTCAGAACTGAATCCTCAACGTTAAATAATAGAACGTATGTACAGCCTTACGAAACTAAATTATGTACAAAATCCGCCAAAAAAGTCACCAGAAAGGACAGTTGCGAATTTAGTCGGAATTGTCCTACCTGGGTGGTTGGTGATTTTGGCGGATGTTAGGACCCGTATCCGTGAATAGCTGTCCGCGAGGACTAAGCTTTGGAAAAAAATATGGTACAAAAGATACATGAAGGCGTGCAAAAATGCGAATTTGGCGTAAATACGCACTCAAATGGCATAGATAGGCAAAAATGCAATAAACATGACAAAAATGGTACAAATAGATAGAAAAATGGCACAAACAGACTAAGAACAGCACAAATCAAGATACAATAAACGTCTTAGGTATAACATGATAAAGATTAGCACAAAACGTGACGATTGCACAAAAAAGAACTCATCTGACTAGATTCTCTAATAAAACCCGCTCCTCCGTTTCAAATCTATAATCTCTTTCTCAATAAATTAGGTTATAGGTACATTTAATATGATTACGCTTATACTAGAACACTAATTCTAAGGAAATCTTTATAAAAATATGGTCATCTCTTGATTGGAATCACAACGCCCGCCCATTTAAATGAAACAATACAATAATAAGAGTTGACCAGTTTTACAAGTCCGTGGACAATACTAGGTTGTATGGCACTAGGAATTCACTATGTTTGGGTAACGGGTAATTTTCGACTTATGAAGGACTGAATTTGTGAAATGTTCAGTGAAATTTCGGGAAAATGTCGTAAATTCGCGGAAAAACGAACATGAATTGTTTATATAAATCCACTGAAAACCCGATAAAAATTCTCTGAAAACCCGAGAAAAATTCGCGAAAAAAACCGATACAAATCAGCGAAATAAAAGGCTCGAAGGACCAATTCAATTGTGCCTCGTTCGAGCTATGTGCAAGTTGAAGGAGATTTTGTCCTTGCACTCCTCCCCGCACATGTTGCACGTGAAGGGCTCCTTAAAGCCGTGGTAACCCATGTGCATGGAGTACAAGATGGCGTCTTCGAAACCGATGCTGCAGAATTTGCATTTGTGTCCTACGGAGGACTTACCTTCTTCGGGATCACAGCTGGATTTCTTGTTGGAATTGTCATTGGAATCGTCAGCTCCGCTGATGGCATTCCTGGAGCTGCCGTTTCCATTGAGGACACTTCGGGAGCTGTCATTTCTGTTGATGTCGTTTTGAGAATTGACAGTCAAGGAATCGTCGTTCGCGTAGTTGGCAGCCACCTCGTTCGCAAGATTGTTGTTGGCCACGTTGTTGTTGTTATTGTTGTTGTAGGACCCGTCGTTGTTGTTCTTGTAGGATGTGTTGTTTAACTCGCTTTGACCGTTGTAGGACTCATGGTAAGCTGCGTTATCGTCATCACTGCAGGACTCGTTGCAGGAATCTTTCTTGCAAGAACCTTCTTTAGACAGGGCCTCTTGGGAATCCTCATTTTCAGGCATTTCCTCGTCGGATGAAGCGTCGAGGCTGTTCAGGCGGAAGGCTGGGCCTTTCCTCTTCTTAGAACCGACCGTTTGGGATTGGCCGCCATTTCGGACGTGGTCGCCATTTTGATTTTGGTCATCATCGCCATTTTGGAATTGGTTGGCGTCTCCGAATTGACTGCTGTTATGCGAAATCCTCGATGGTCCAGCACGTTCACCGTCGTATTGACTCTCCGGACTGAACTGGTAGGTGGATTTGGGGCTAAGTTGGTTGCCCATTTGGGCAACTAAGGTACCCATTTGGGCGGCCAAGGGATGCAGTTGGGCAGCCATTGGATTGAGTTGGGCAGCCATGGGATGCAATTGGTTCATCTGGGTAGCCAAGGGATTGAGTTGCGCAGACATGGGATTCAGTTGTGCTGCCAGGGGTCCCATTTGGGCGAAAATTGGGCTAATTTGGGCCATCCAAGGGCTGACTTGGGTAATTCCTGGACTTAGGTTGATTCCGGGGTTTTTGATGCCTACGGGAGTTCTGGTGTTCATCTCCATTTCAGTCATCCTGCTGGTGATTTCAATTCTTGGAGTTACCCGGGTGCTCATTTCAACTCCAGGAGTCATCCTCGCGCTTTTATCCAAATTTGGGGTTGTGGCACTCATGCCGATTTCAATCATTCCGTTGATTCTTGTATTGGGTTCAAGTTCTGGGCTCAATCTGTAACTCCTAGGACTTGAATCCATGGTCGGGCTCCTGTTTCTAGGACTGCCTAAATCCATTGGTGTTTCGATTTCTTGTTTGATCAGCGTGTTGGAAGGAACTGGCTTATCCGGAGATTTGCCGTGTCCGTTTTCGCCTCCTTCCCAAATTTCCACGACTGGTTCTAATTTCGATTGGAATTTGGGTCCTTGTCCACTCAAATCGAGGACTTCTTCGTTTGGTGGGGTCATCATTCCTGTGGGAGGGACATTTCCAGGAAACTGCATCCTCTGGTTGAGACTTTGTAGCTGCATGCAGAGGGCGTTTTGCAATCCCGCCAGCATGGGAAAAGCGAATGGAAATTGTGGATTCTGCATCATCATGTTCATCAGGTGATTCTTGGCTAACTCTTGAGGATTAACTTGCGGCTCTTCTTTGGTCGTGTTTGACTTGGTCTTCGGCCCTCGTCTGGTTCCATAAACGTCGATTATAGGCAGAGGATTTGGGGTGCCATCTGGATTGAGTACCATGGCTGGTTTGTGTGAGTACTTCCTCAGGTGTAGCTTCAAGGAGTGGCAGTACTTGGTGGCGTAGACGCAGTCCGCGCATCTGTACTGGTAAACTTTTGAATGGCTCTTCTTGTGGGAGTTCAGCATCGATTTGTTCACGCAAGAGTAGTTGCACTTGTCGCATTTAAAGGGCTTAGAACCGGTGTGGTTCCTCAAGTGGTACTCCAAATGGTGCTTGTATTCGGTGACGAAAGGGCACTTGGGGCAGGTCAACAGACGATCCTCCCTAATGTGGGTCTTCGTGTGCTCCCAGAAGTCTATCTTCGTGAAGGCGACGAATCCGCACTGCTTGCACTTGTGCTTCTTGACTTTTCCGTGTGAGTTGAGCTTCGGTGCGTTGATGGTGTCCTCGTCGTGGTTCTCACCTCCATCTTCAGAACGAGGATCTCCTTCTGAACGGTTCTCTCCATCTAGTGATTGCTCGCTTTGGGATGGTGAAGCAGGTGGTGCTAGGAATCCACCCTTAGCTAGTGACTGTTGCAAGGATAGCAGAGGATTGTCTGTGGCTTCTCTGGCCTCGGCAAGAGAAAATCTAGCTCTCAAGATTTGATGATACGAGTCCATGTCGTTCTTCGGAGCTAAGACTTCCGCTTCTGATTTTACGTCTTCCATATCTGGAAGAGGTTCCTGTTTAATTTGGAACGTCGGCGTTGAAGGCAAGGGCATCCTCGAAGGAATCGAAGTGTTGTACGTCGTCATGGCGATGGGGGTGGAATCGTAAGAGTAAGCGGAAGAATTCGAATGGTAATCTGGGCTTGAGGAAGAAAATTCAACGTTGCTTTCCGGGGAGGAAGCTTGGAATTCACTGCCTGAGTTGATTCCGGAATCGTTGTTCTCTTCGTCCATTGATTAACTATTCAAAGAGGACGGGCGTCAGAAATTTGCTCGAAAAAAGAAACTTCGACCACTGCTAAATCACCACTGGTCTTGACTAATTGGAAATTAAATGCTCAAGCTGAAGACTGTTGTAAATACCCCCACTCGACTAGTTCTATCTAAACTGCTTTATCTTGGATTTGTTTGTGATATGGCGTTCTAATTTGGTGTATTTTTCCGATAATTAGTTTAAAATTCCCTATGCAATCGTAAAAACTATGTGCTTCCTAATTTTGCACTTATTCCACTACTTATCACGTTATGTCAAATTGGTGCATGCTTCAGTCCAATGATTAATTTTATCATAGGAGATATTTATATCATTATGGTTATTCAATTAAGTGTATGATTGATTAATATGCTTAATTATCAAGAAAATGCCTCTAGCATATATTGATTTTATTTAAAATGTCCTGTTCTTTTTATCAACTGGTGATAAAGTTTCGAAACCTCCCCCTAAAAAAGCCAATTGAGAAACTTGCTTACCTTCTCCTCTCTGTCCTCGTTAAGTCCACAATCTGCCTGAACAGCACATAAAACTGGCACAAAAACCGGAAGGAGCAAGGTCCGCAAACGTATGCAAACAAACTGGAAATGAACGCAAATTACACTTAGACTAACCAACCCTCGAGATGCGAAGTGGGCAAGGGTGGAAACGCCACTAAAACTAAACTGACCACCGCAAGAGGTGATACTTTTAGTGGTAGCTAGCCGTGGAACCCCCACCCCTACAACCCAACCACCCCTCAGTTGGCCGTTTCCAAGGCGACAAAGCGCCCCCTCCATTCGGGGCGAGCCGGAACCAACCCCCCACCCTTGATTTGCGCAGGCGACGTCAATCGGCGTCTCGACGTCTTTACACTTTTTAGTCTCCATTGGTTTTCTCTTTTGTGATTGACACTTTTGCCTTTTTTCTTAAATTTACTTAAAGTTTTCCACCAAAACATTCCAATTTTCTCAACATTCTAAGTTGTTTATCAATTTTTATTTATTTTTTCTCAAACTATAAATCGATTCCACAGTACTTAGTTGAAAATTCGCTTCACTAATATAAGTAATCATTATTGTAACAAAGTGAACATTTACTTCACGAAATCATAATACGTAATTGCAAAGGCGAAGTAACAACTTCACTATCATGCGTTTTATAGAATCTCATTAAAACAGGTAAAATTATAGATATGTATTGAAAATTCAGGTAAATCGACTGGTGACACCAAGCAGACCTTGACTTAGCGCAATTATCCTAGTGAATGCTCGAAGTTAATTGCATTTTGCATTGGAACTTCACTCAACAAATCCGCTTTTATTGGTTTACTTGTCGGGTGCCCACCTCGGAATTGCCCCCCCAATAAAAATTTAAATTGCAAACCCATTCCTAGGGCAAATTTACGCGGAAAAGGCACAATGGACGTGTCTGCAAGTCAAAATATTTCCCCATAATCCTTTTAAAACTGTCCGACGACTCAAGTCATTTGGCAGAACTAATCCGTCCATTTACGGAGGATAATTTACGGCTCCGGCCACGATAATCTCCTAACGGTGCAGGCCAAAAACTTTTGGGAATTTTAACTTCGCCAAAAGGAGGGATTTAAAATTCGCGCGGACTTTCCGAGTGGGGAAAACCCGGTAAACTGGAATTTTCAATTCCTTCCATTTTGGGGTGGCTTATGGGGGAATTACGTTTAAGGGTTTTAGGTTTTGTATTGGTATGGAAATACTTTGCTACTAAAACAACTACATATTTTTATTTCATGAACCTGGAAAATTTATTGTAAAGGACCAACTTTGTTACGTGAGATTTTACTTCGCTTTATTTTTAAATCCTCAGAATTTCCCAACCAAGGGCATACTGAAATTCCAATTCGTACATAATTGTGAACTTGTGGCGCGCCTTCACAATCATCAGCAAAAACTTCCAGCAAGAAAGGGACGTTTTAGTGGGGGCATAAAAGCCCAACGTTTCTAAACCAAGAGCGGCGCTGCCTTTGCACACGAATCGAGGGGTGAGCTCTCGGGGGGTAAGAACCCTTTTTTCGAGGCATGGGCCAACCCCTTTTTTCTCCTCGATCCAATCAGGCGTGAATGGACCGGACGCTACAGCTGCCGAATGAATATGATATTTTGTGGAATTCTGTTTGCTTTTCGAGCCCTTTTTGTCGGCGTGGGTGCTTTTTGTGCACATTCGGGGCATAAACAAAAATACACCCCACGGACTGCGAGGTCCGCTACAATAATATTATGCGCGCGGTTGCAGATAGGTTGTTCGAAATTTGACTCACTAAAATAAATGTCTGCCCAAAAGTGAGAAAAGTTTACTCAATTTTAGGTCTTGAGAATCTGATGTATGTGATTTGCCAGTACTGAGCATTGAAGCGTTAAATGAGCAATAACCTAGTTTACCTGTAGGTGGATATTCGATTTTAAGTCAATTTTTATACTCTTCAAAACGAAGTCTGTCTGTCTGTGGAAATCGTCCTCAGCACGATAGCGACCAGTTTTTGAGATATCGATTTGATTTTTTTTACATGTATAATTTTTCGAAACGAAGGCTAAGTTCGAACTTGGTGAATTTTGGAGAAAGGGAGACATACCAATTTGACATGTCTCTATTTTTGAAAATTTTTAAACATTTTATTTAGATAAAATGTGTCAAATATTATACTGATCATTTTTGGTATTAAATATTTTGTTGTAAAATTGTAAATAACAGAAAAATGGACAAAAACCAATCCCCCCATCCGAGTTTTGCGTCCAGAGGTTAACATTGCGACCCCATCCAGATGGTCAGCGTTGCACCTCTGTAATATTTGAGTATGGTAACGGATTATTTCCGAATGTGAGTCTGAACAGATTTTATTTACCTTTTTTGAAGTGTATTTAATAAAGGTGAGAATCACCTATATAAATTATCGCCTAAAACAGAAGGGAAACAGGTGATTTCTTCATCGGTGATCTCCCCCCCCTCGGATATCTCTCCGAGGATATCTCCCCCGGGGGGAATCAAAGGGGGAGAGGGGGGGATCACCGGGGGAAACAACGAGGGAGTGGGGTTGAGGGGGTGTGGGGGGGGGATCACCGTGGAGAAATCACCGGAGGGAGATTTCCGGTGAGGAGGTCACTGGGGGGGGGGAGGGAGTGGGGAAAAATCATCTAGACCCAAACCGAAGATCCACCTATAGGTTAGGTCTAACGTAGCCTATGACAACATTCTTACTCAGGATACAAGTCCTACTTTCCCATGGAAATGTCTCACTTCCGTCCGCTAATAAGGCGCAGCTATCAGTCAAGAGGAAAAAATCCACGTCCAGCCCTTGGGGTAGGTCCCGTGGAATTCCCATTGGAATGCCGGCTTCCGACACCTTTGCACCGTCCATCTTGCGAGTCGTGTCATTCTTAAGTGGATTCTCTGTTAACGAGGCCCACAGTTCCTCTATAATTCATCATATTTTGGGGAAGTTGCGGCCGCTGGCCGACCAACAAGCGGGATAACAAGCGACACCTTTCCCCTCGTGGATGCGTCCCACGGGAAACGCATCCCGGAAAAGGTGGCTGGGCCCAAAAATAAACGGGAGTGACCGGAAAGAGGTATTCTCATAAGGAAGAAGGTTGTCCTCACTATAGGAGGTAATCAAAACTCCGGAGGCTATAATAAATTTTGTTGGTTCTATTTACAGATGAGTGATAAGAAATCCATTCTTTTAGAATGGTCGAATGGAATGTTTTATCCAATCAAGTAAATTGCTCTTCAGATTATATTTCTGCCTCAACTTGCCAATGAAGTATGTACTTTGAAGCGTTAAAACGACGATGCATGGAAACCAGACGAAGAGGCTTTCCACCCCCACAACGTGAGTCACGTTAAAAAGGGATGAAGGGGATGAAAAGCGACGAGACGGCCGGCAACAGCGAGGGTTGAATCCACCCTCCAATCACCCCCTCGCTCATAACCGGCGTCCGTTTGGGGGGGCGGCCATTTTAGATTTTATTGCCGTCGTTCGATACTAAAACACATCACAGTAGATGTGTTTTTATCGTCTGGTCAGTGAAGTAGGGTGGGCAAAAGCTAAGGGGGGCGAAAAGCGAGCGAATGAAAAACGAGGAAATGAAAATCGTGAGATGAGAGGCAAATAAACAGAAATTAATGTGGAGTAATCAAAGCAAGGAATCGAAATTTCAAAGGATGGTCCTAGGAGGGTCGAAGGACCAAATTAAGGGGGTTGAATAAATTTTGATAAGAAAAAGTGCTACGGAGAAGAGTAAATCAACAAATATTGAAAATTGAGTGAAAGACAACGAGATAAAGAAGCGAAAACGCGTACAATATATTCTGAGGGTGTTCACCCCCCGACCGGACATCAAAAATGAGTTATATTCCTATTTCTCCCAGAGTCCGATTATGTGGAAAGTAGGAACATAATTTTTCCTGGGATTTCTGCAATTCCGCATCCAACTTTTTGCGGGCGGAAAGACACAGAAGTTGCGGATGGAGGCTGAGGAGTTGGAGAGTACACGTCAACATGGGACTTTTACCTGGACCGTTCGGACAATGCAAACAACAGCCGGACGTGGGCAGGTACAAAGGGTTGCGAAATGCTGGGGAATCGGGAAAAACCGATATTGCAGATGTTGCATTGAGGGAGGATTTGGGGGAGAGGCTTAAAAGTGGTAAAAACAAGTCTGCTCCGTCGACACATGTCAGTCGAGCTCTCAATTTTTCCATTGAACGTGATGAATCTCGGGACGCCGCAACGTGCAAAGGAGGAAAGTTAAAGGTTTCTGGGAAGTGGGCCCGTGAAGCGAACGCTGGGTGAACGGCGGAGTGAAAGATGGTTGGAAGGCCGGAAAAGAAAGGAAGGGAATTTGCATGCCACTTTAACTGGAAATGCATAACGACAGCATTTCGGCTCTCTTACCTGACAAGACCAATAAAACTGGCTTTCAGCAATGAGGCTGGCTACCTTTTTGCCGGCACAAGGAGGAGCGGGCCGCAATAAACTTTACAATTTCGGTTTTGGCATTTTCGGATTATCCAATTGTAAATCAGGCGGACAAAAACCCTTTTTGGGCCGGAGTCAGTTGCCCTTAATGACTTTTCTGGGGAAAACGGCAAATGGGGGGGCAATAAAAGACAGTCAGCGGAGTCAAGTCGGAGGAAGCGCGTGGCCGCAGCTGCCTTCGGCCGCAGCATTATCTGGTGCAGGCCTCGAGGTGATAAATAAACGGGACTATTGAAGGTAATGATAAATTGCACCCTTCACGGGGGTAATTGCGAATTGGGGTCAAAATTTTTAACCCTCCGGTCCAGCGCGGACAAAGAGGGGGTCGCAAATAAAACTTTACATCACAAAAGAGAGTGACCAAGGGTCAGTTACTTTCTATGCGAGTCGGCGACATAAATCACCTTAGGGCCATTGATGCGGTTGACTTTTGGCCTACATCTGTTCTTCGCTTCAAAGCGATTTTTACCGGGACACTATTGACAGGGGTAAATTACTGCAATCCGGGCAATAAGCCTAGTTTGTGAGAAAATTCTCGACGTCCGGCTGGGGTAGGGAGGAAGCGATTACTTCGTGAGACCCTGGGAGCGATATATATTAATAAAAGTCCCGGAGTTTAATTCTTACTATGGCTTCGAACAAAAGCTCCATTAAAACAGCCCTTTTAACCAAGACAATGCTGTTGGTCGTTTGCAGAAGGAACGGTTCACACCCTTCCGCTAGGAGCATGGGGGCTTCAAATTTGCGGATTCGGTTATGAGGGTGCGAGCACCAAAAGCTGCGTTCATGTAGGAAATCATTTCGAATTCACCATGAGGGTTCGAATTCCTTATCATGATCCGCTCGTTTACGGGGTGAAAACAACCCTCGCGAACACTTGGTATCTGTTACAAAAACCCATCCTCATGGCAACTATTTATTTTCGTGGACGCCATTTGGCGAGCTATTATTCCTCGCCACCCCCCATGCGCCGGACCTAGCGGAGGGTGCATCCTGTTTTTGTTTATCGCGCACTAAGGGTTGAATTTGTTGTGTTTAAAATTCGGCTTCCACACCAAACTACGAGTTGGCCAGCAAAAAATACGTCCCTTCCTTTGCATAGGGTGCTTCGTAAAAAGCGCCCACTCTCTGTCCGACGCGACGTACCTACCTGATGAACAAGACGGATTACCTACCCTATTTATGGTGCGACCCATTTTTTCGTCGACCCCATTTTTTAGGGGTGGCGCATTTTTATTCGCTTGGAAAGGCAGTAAGGTGCAAAACGTCAGGTGCTTTATTCCTTTTTGGTAATTGATGACCATGTCCTAACTGCTGCGCTATTGTGCAATTTTTAGGGGTGTTTTTTTTTGTCGCAGGTTCAACGTTATTCTTTTCAACATAGCTAGTACAAATTCTATTCTTTTGTATGAAGTCGTTATAAAATGTACTCAGTTTGCTTGAATGTTTTAGTGCTGAATTTCCCAGAAAAAAAAACAGTCTAGTAATTTCCTCGCTGCGCGGTTGGTGGCGGCTGGAGCACACAGTGGCGGACAACTTGCCGAAAGTAAATATTTTACTCATAAAACAGCATCGCACGTCACTGCCAAGCGAGTGACAAGTCCGCTGCCAACAGTGAAACGACAAAATCACTATATTCTTCCGGCATACATTCGATTTTCGTCATCGCCCCGGTAAGATTGGACAGCTTTGATGGACACGGGTCCAATTGCATATCCATACGCTTTTTATGGCGAAGTGTGCTCAAAAGCCTCAGCCCAACAATCCCCGTCCCTCTGACTTATTCTCCGCATTCTCCTCATTATTCTCGATTTTGTCCTTCCGTTTAGTGTGCCTTACGCTCGGCTCCCGTATCAAGTTCAGAATCCACAATCCGCCCAAAGCACAGACCCGAACAAAAGCCCTCGAGTCCGGCGTTTTCTCAACTTGGTAAGGGCCGGCCCGGACCCATCGATCAAAAGGCCCTGTCCGCCTCCGATTTAACTCAGACTGTGAGTGTTCGGAGACTACACTACGAGACTACCCTTCGGATGATAAAGTGCAGGGCAGTCTAATTTCGCTTGGGTTGTGGATTTTATTTTTTCACTTCCATCCGGAGATTGCCGAGCCAAACCACAAGCTGAGGTGGTTGGTTTTTTCGTCCCTTTTTGGTCAAAAACATGTGGCTCGAATGTCGCGCGTAACTATTTATTCATCTCTTAGTACCTACCCTACGTAAACCATTAATAATTTTAGATTTCTTAAATCACTAGCTTTTCAAAAATTTAATAGTGAAATTCAGAATTTCTCTAGACTCAATTTCGAGCATTATAAAATCCGGCAAAAATCAGCCGTTTATTTTAGAACTTTGATCTCGTCATAAATGGATATAGCACGTCCCAAAGTACGTATAAGGAATATTTCAGATTTTTGGGAACATTAGTTCTTCCAAAATTTGATCGTGAAATTTAGAATTTCACTAGACTCAGTTTTGAGTATTTTACGTTAATAAAATCCGGAAAAAATCAGCCGTTCATTAAAAGGCTTTGATCTCGCTAGAAATGGATTTAACATATCTCAAGGTACGTACAAGGAATATTTCAGAATTTTTGGATCAGTAGTTTTTCCAAAATAAAATCGTAAATTTGAGAATTTCGCTAGACTCAGTTCCGAGCATTTGACGTTTATAAAATTCGGCAAAAATCAGCCGTCCATTTTAAGGCTTTGATCTCTCCAGAAAATCATTAAAGTGGTTATATTGTAGTCCAAGAACAATCGACAATATACTATGTCCATCGTTATTTTTGGTCATTCTGTTAGTTGAATTCAATGTTTAATTAATGCTATTAGAATTTTCAATAATTTTACGAAATTAAAACGTGAAGCTGCTGTGTTATTTAGCAATTTTCAGCCATATTATCGAATTCATCGCTCACAAGGGATGGAATTTACTTCCTCAATAGGGGATTCCGTGGCCCTCGTTATAATCCCACACGTGCTGTCAGTTTTTGACGCGCTTTAGGGAACTTTGAACGTGTTTGTCCATTTATTGTTTGTTATTAGATTGAGACGTTTTTACGGTTGTTCGAATAAATATGATTAGAATCTGTCCTTGCGATTGTGAGGCACTCAAAAGTGCAATATTATTCAGTTTAATTCCATCTTTTGTGACTGAATCATGATGTTCTCAAGGATATTCCATTCATTGTGCCATATTCTAGACACAATAATTTTGATTCGTTCCACACATTAGCGAACAGACTAACCAGGTCGTTGTCATTAGTCTTGATGCAGACCTTACGGAGATCTGTGCTATATTCAAATAAGAACGCTATTTTATTGTAATATTTGTTACAACCGCTGCGCTGGGAAAACTATTCAAAAATCGTTCACTGTACCACTCAATCATACGCAGTATAAAAATGATGTCAGTTTGATTTCTTTACCACTCGCCCAATCCAGTCAGGGGTGTCAATTTCAAACGAGCGGTAAATTCAACTTGACAATAATTATTGTTTACGATTACTCTGTACACCATTACTCATAGATTCAAGCCCCAATATACAATAACAACAACTTCCGTATTGCAGTTGCACACGTAAAGGCAACCTTGAATGCAAATTAAAGTGTACTGCATTCGGGTTAGCACGCGATAAGTTAAAATATGTGCACTCTAATGTCCACTTATTTCGCCTAGTAAACAAAGTCACGTGTTATGCAGTTATTTTTAGTCTATAAGCCTATGCCATTAGAGGAAGTACTTCATTTGTACACTAAGAGCAATCGTGCTAATATCAGCATATAAGTTCATTCAAACACTCCATAAATTCAATAAATTCACATACAAGCGGGCAGTCGATCTCTACACAATCTTCATATAGTTAATTTAAGGTCACCGATTCTTACATTAAACAAACACCAGGCGTTGATAACTAACCGTACGCAACGCCCAAAGAAAATGCGATTCCAGAGTTCGTATAAAGAAAGAAGTCCCTATAATTTGGTCCACTAATTACAACTTGAATTGCGCGCAATATTGTGTATATTTGGTAGTGGTTTTGATATCAGTGCATTCCAAACAGATTCAGAGAAGTGGACGGACACATATTACACCACATCCTATTCTGTCCGTGAAAAAAGTGAAAATTAGTGATATAAAGAAAAATGCAACTCTTCATTATTGCTGTCTTAACAGCGGTTCTATGGTGGATTTTCTCGTACATCATGAAAGAAAGGCGATTCGAAAAGTGCATTCAATGGATTCCAGGTCCGAAAACAACGCCATTTTTTGGAAACACGCTCGATTTTCCAACTGCGGATCGTAAGTCCCAACATAAGTCACATTTTTCAACTTCACCCCTTCAAAAATAAATATTTATTCAATGTATTGAAATCGCATGAGAATCGGACACTTATTTTTAAACGGGGCGAGTCCTTTTCTTCATTTCTCCATTCAAAAATATACTCTTTCAAAACATCGTTTTGTATAACAACATTACAAACACGTAAGTAACCATAAATAGCAAACATCGCACCGGTTCCCTAACATCTCAGTACGTAAACAACTACCTACATAATTAATCAACGGCATTTTCCCCGATAGGTTTCCTGCCAGCACTTCTCAAGTACAGGGACCAATTCCAATCAACGCTGAAGATCCGTATAGGCCCGACAAGAATCCTCGTCTTACCTTTGGACTACAAATTCATCGAGTTTGTCCTCTCGTCCCCAAACCTCATAAGGAAATCGTTAGACTACGATCCTTTGAAAAACTGGCTGAATTCGGGACTTTTGACAAGCACTGGCGAAAAATGGCGCATCCGCAGGAAAATAATAACCCCCACGTTCCATTTCAAAATCCTAGAGCAGTTCATCGACATTTTCCACTCGCAATCCGACGTTTTCGTTGATCTCTTGAAGAAAGAAGTTGGAAAGTCCCAAGTTGACATCTACCCCGCGGTAACCCTCTGCACTCTCGATATAATATCCGAATCCGCGATGGGAATCAAACTGAATGCGCAAATCAATTCTGACTCGGAGTACGTCAAAGCGATCCAGGAAATCAGCATAATCGCATTCATTAGAGCTGTACATCCTTTGAAACAGTACGATTTATACTACAAAATGAGCGACGATTGGAGGAAAGAGAAGCGGTTGCTTAAAATATTACATGGCACAACTAACAAAGTTATACAAACGAGGAGGGAATTATTAAAACACAACAAAACCCCTGTAGCCAAGGAGGACGACGTTGGAATCAAGAAGAAGTTAGCCTTTTTAGATATGCTTCTCGAAGCTACTGGTCCTGATGGTAAACCGTTGACAGACGAGGATATAAGAGAAGAAGTTGATACGTTTATGTTCGAAGGCCACGACACGACTTCTTCTGGAATTAGCTTCACCCTGTATTTGCTTTCAATTAATCAGGAATGCCAAGTGAGTTGAAACGACGAAAATGCGAGTTTTTAATAATATCCTATTAATATTTCAATAATAATGTGATTGGGAGCTCTCGTCGAAATGGTGACAAAATTCCAGGAAAAGGCGTTCCAAGAAATATTAGGGATTTTTGGCGATGATAAGGACAGGTCGGTCACTCATAGGGAACTACAAGAAATGAAATACCTTGAAATGGTCATCTACGAAAGTTTGAGACTTTTTCCACCAGTTCCTACATTTGGACGGGAGGTTCATGAAGACACCACTTATGGTGCAGTATTCCCACCCTTTGCCATAATATACAAGAAAACACACCTGGAAACTCCCATAATATTTTTTTCGTTACATGGAATATTCTTAATAATAATTATTATTTTCATGGAAAAGAATCCTTGACGTCTTGGATACGTCATCTTTAGAAATTTAGAAGTACGAATAGTATGAACTATTTCTTCTTCAGAGGGGAACCTATTGCCCAAAGGTTTGAATTTATCGATTTCCGTGCATACAATACACAGAGATCCACACTTTTTCCCGGACCCGGAAAAATTCGATCCCGAACGATTTAATCCAGAAAACAAGGCAACAAGAAAACCTTACTGCTACGTTCCTTTCAGTGCAGGACCAAGAAATTGCATAGGTATTGCTATCTTATTATTTAGATACGTGGACATCCCTGGTGCTAATCGAAAAGAAAATAGTAGTTCTAATCAATTTGTGAAATGACCACAAGTTATGGTGTCACTTTGAAAATAATTTTAATTGTTAATATTTTCTTATTTTCAGGTCAGAAATTTGCTATGCTGGAACTAAAATCCACCATATCCAAAGTGTTGAGGCACTACGAATTACTGCCTGTTGACAATTTCAAACCAATAGTGGTTTGCGAGACCATACTCAAATCTAAAAACGGAGTTTTGATTAAACTCAAGGAAAGAAAATACTGAACTTTCCCAATTAAAGGAAATATTGAAGTGTATCTATTATCTAATCTGTATTTGATTTACTGTAAATTTAATTTAAGGGGGCTAATAAATTATATGGCATTCAAAAAGGAAAAAAGACACACATTCACACTATTCATTTTCCTCTAAATCTAATGAGTTTATTAAAACGAAATGACACCTGATAAAATACAACCTGGAATAATTTAGTTGGCTAGGACTATACATGGCAAATACAAGGGTCGTCTCAAAAAGTGAGTTACACTTTTTTTTAAATAAATAAAACATAATGGAATGACACTGGATTGGAAAAACTTTTATCACGGTATAGAAAATATAATACTTATTTATTTAAAAAAAATGTACTTAGTTTTTGAGACGACAGTCGTGTTGTATTTAGAAAAAATACTTCAACATATTTGTGACTCATAATTTGGGAGTATTTTGTAACAAATGAATGGGTCTGGATATTAAAACAATATGCACTGATAGTGAATTATATAAATGCACGTATGATTATCGTTTTTATAAAAGTTGAAATTGCAATATAAAAATAGAAAGCTGGAAATTATAATCTTCAAAACAGTAAAAGAGATCAGCACATCCCATGTTCTAATAACTATGCACATACAATGTTCCAACATCTGCTCTTTTTGGGCTAGAGTCGATAGTTACAGTCAGGAGTACCAATTTAAAATGAGCGGGAATTTCAACTTGCCAATTTTTATTTCATATACGATAGCTCTCCACATTATATATATATATATATATATATATAAATATATATATATATATATATTATATAAAACCGTAATTTTGTAGTTCCATATGTAAAAAACCTTGAATTGAAATCAAACTATTCGACATTCGGACTAGCATGCCATCAATTAAGACACAATCATAATTTCGACTTATTTCGTTACGCAAACAAAGTCATGTGTAATGTAGTTGTTTTTAGTCTTGAAATGAAGTACCTACCTACTTAATTG
The DNA here is from genome assembly GCA_033557855.1 of Hydrochus callosus. NCBI lineage: Eukaryota > Metazoa > Arthropoda > Insecta > Coleoptera > Hydrochidae > Hydrochus > Hydrochus callosus. The sequence goes on along the minus strand of JAUIMY010000182.1, from coordinate 24,169 downwards.
AGTATAAGGTGCAATCTTGCTAATATTAGCACATACATTTAACAACTAAATGACTCTATAATTAAATGATCTTGAATTCATATAGGTACAAGTGGGCAGCCGATCTCCACACAATCCGCATATTACCCACAATAATTCTTATTCAGAGGTGACCTATTAAATATTCTTATATAAAAGGAGCAACATTCGTTGACTATTCACCGTACGCAACGACCAATGAAAATACGGCTCCAGAGTTCGAATGAAGAAAAAAGTAAAGGCGCCACTATAGCTCGCGATATCATACATTAGTTAATTACAACTTGAATTGCGCACAATTTTGTTGATCGGAAATTGTATGGTAGAGTTGTCGGTATCAGTGTAACCCATGCAATAAGAGAAAAAAGTGAAAATTAGTGCGATAAAAAATGCAGCTCTTCATTGTTGCTGTCTTAACGACGGTTTTATGGTGGATTTTCTCCTCTATCTTGAAAGAAAAGCGGTTCGAAAAGTACATTCAATGGATTCCAGGTCCGAAAACATTGCCTTTTTTTGGAAATGCACTCGATTTCCCCACTACAGATCGTAAGTTCTAACATAAGTCAAATGTTCCAACCAATCCCACCGCCCAAAAATAAATGTTCGTTCAATGTATTGAAATCGTTTGTGAATCGGATATTTATTTTGTAGTTTTACCACTTCGCTAATTTATAATAAATTCATCAACAAACTTGTCAGTCACCGTACATAAATAGTAAACATCGCACCAGTCAGTGGTTGTATTCTATTTCATTAAAATTCTGATTTCACGTTCGCTTTCGCCCTCCAACGCAGTGGGGGAACTGGGTTGGACTAATGAACGTCACGGACCACTGTTCCCCCATCACGTTGGAAGACGAAAGCGAACGGGAAATCAGAATTCTAATGAAATAGAATACGACCACAATTCCTTACTTCACATTTCGTGAATGCATATTTACCAATAGGATTCCTGCCAGCACTTCTCCAGTACAGGGACCAATTCCAATCAACGTTGAAGATCCAAATAGGCCCGGCAAGAACCCTCGTCATACCTTTTGATTACAAATTCATTGAGTTTGTTCTCTCATCCCCACACCTCATAACGAAATCGAAAGATTACCGCGCTTCGGAAAACTGGTTGGGTTTAGGACTTTTGACCAGCAATGGCGAAAAATGGCACACCCGCCGCAAAATAATAACCCCCACGTTCCATTTCCAAATCCTAGAGCAATTTATCGACGTTTTCCACTCGCAATCCGACGTTTTCGTGGATCTCTTGAAGAAAGAAGTTGGAAAATCTCAAGTTGACATCTACCCCGCGGTAACTCTCTGCACTCTCGATATAATATCCGAATCAGCGATGGGAATCAAATTGAATGCGCAAATCAATTCTGACTCGGAGTACGTCAAAGCGAACAAGCAAATCAGCCTAATCCTATTCAGTAGAGTTATACATCCTTTGAAGCAGTACGACTTCTTCTACAAAATGAGCAACGATTGGAGGGAAGAGAAGCGATTGCTTAAAATATTGCATAATTCAACTAACCGAGTTATAAAAGCGAGGAGGGATTTTTTAAAACACAACAAAAACCAAGAAGTCAATGAAGACGACGTTGGAATCAAGAAGAAGTTAGCCTTTTTAGATATGCTTCTCGAAGCTACTGGTCCCGATGGTAAACCATTGACGGACGAGGATATCAGAGAAGAAGTTGATACGTTTATGTTCGAAGGGCACGACACGACTTCTTCAGGCATTAGCTTCACCCTGTATTTGCTTTCAATTAATCAGGAATGCCAAGTGAGTTGAAACGATGAAAATGCGAGTTTTTAATAATATCGTATTAATATTTCAATGATGATGTGATTGGGGGCTCTCGTTGAAATGGTGACAAAATTTCAGGAAAAGGCTTTTCAAGAAATCAAAGGAATTTTTGGTGATGATAAGGACAGGTCGGCCACTCATAGGGAACTACAAGAAATGAAATACCTTGAAATGGTTATCTACGAAAGTTTGAGACTTTTTCCGCCAGTTTCTGTATTCGGACGGGAGGTCCATGAAGATACCAGTTATGGTGCAGTATTCATACTCTTTAACATAATTTTTTTTTTTCATAATATGGGAAATTCTTACTAATTATATAGAATTATTTTCATGAAAAAGAATCTTTGACGTTTTGGATACGTCGTATTCAGAAATATAGATGTAACAGCATCGAATTTATTTTTTTATTATTTATTTATTCTCCAGAGGGGAAACTATTACCCAAAGGTTTGAGTATAGGGATTGCCGTGCATGCAATGCACAGAGATCCACATTTTTTCCCAGATCCGGAAAAATTCGATCCGGAACGATTTAATACAGAAAACAAGGCCAACAGAAAACCTTATTGCTACGTTCCTTTCAGTGCAGGACCAAGAAATTGCATAGGTATTGCTATCTTATTATTTAGATAGGGGATATCTCAGTCCCTGGCGCTAATCGAAAAGAAAATAGTAGTTCTAATCAACTTGCGAAATGATTACAAATAATTTTCTCACTTTGAGATTTATTTTTATAGTTAATATTTTGTTATTTTCAGGTCAGAAATTTGCTATGCTGGAACTAAAATCCACCATATCCAAAGTGTTGAGGCACTACGAATTACTGCCTGTTGATAATTTCAAACCAATAGTGGTTTGCGAAACCATACTCAAATCTAAAAACGGAGTTTTGATTAAACTCAAGGAGAGAAAATACTGAATTTTTCCAATTGAAGAAAATAATGAAGTGTATCTACTATTTAATCTGTATTTGATTCACTGTACATTTCATTTAAGGGGGTTAATAAATATATGTAGTATTCAAAAAGGAAAAAAAGACACATTTACTATATTAATTTTCCTCTAAATCCGGATGAGTTTAACCAAATGACAATTGATAAAATACAACCTGAAATAATTTAGTTGGCTAGGACTATACATGGCCAATACGAGGGTCTTTACACTTTTTTTAAATAAATAAAACTTAAATTTTTGTTTTTTAAAAGAATGGAATGACTGGGTTGGAAAAACTTTTACCACGGTATAGAAAATATAATGAAACAAAATAATTAGATACGTAGAAGAATAAAATATTTACTTTTCGAAATATACTTTGAAAAATAATACATATTTATTAAAAAAAAATAATACTTTAATTTAGTTTTTAGACGACAGTCGTATTTTATTAAAAAATACAGTAACACATTTGTGAGTCATAATTTGGGAATATTCAAGACAGTAAAATGGATCAGAACAGCCCAAGTTTTTTGGGATTAGGTACCCACTTAATTGAGTACATTGAGTGCAATCTTGCTAATATTGACACATACATTTTACAACTAAATGAATCTACAATTAAATAGTCTTGAATTCATATAGGTACAAGTGGGCAGCCGATCTCAATACAATCCGCATATTAGGCATAATTATTGTTAATCAAAGGTCACCGATTAAATATTCATTTATGAAAAGAGCAACATTCGTTGACTATCCGCCGTACGCAACGACCAATGAAAATACGGTTCCAGAGTTCGTATGGAGAAAGAAGTAAAGGCGCCACTTTAGCTCCCGATATCATACATTAGTTAATTACAACTTGGATTGCGCACAATATTATGCAACGGACATTATTTGATAGAGTTGTCGGTATCAGTGTAACCCATGCTATAAGTGAAAAAAGTGAAAATTAGTGCGATAAAGAATAATGCAGCTCTTCATTCTTGCTGTCTTAACGGCGGTTTTATGGTGGATTTTCTCCTCTATCTTAAAAGAAAAGCGATTCGAAAAATACATTCAATGGATTCCAGGTCCGAAAACATTGCCCTTTTTTGGAAATGCACTCGATTTCCCCACTACAGATCGTAAGTTCTAACATAAGTCAAATGTTCCAACCAATCCCACCGCCCAAAAATAAATGTTCGTTCAATGTATTGAAATCGTTTGTGAATCGGATATTTATTTTGTAGTTTTACCACTTCGCTAATTTATAATAAATTCATCAACAAACTTGTCAGTCACCGTACATAAATAGTAAACATCGCACCAGTCAGTGGTTGTATTCTATTTCATTAAAATTCTGATTTCACGTTCGCTTTCGCCCTCCAACGCAGTGGGGGAATTGGGTTGGACCAATGAACGTCACGGACCACTGTTCCCCCATCACGTTGGAAGACGAAAGCGAACGGGAAATCAGAATTCTAATGAAACAGGATACGACCACAGTTCCTTACATCTCAGTTCGTAAACTACTTAATTAAATTAAATGCATTTTTCCCGATAGGTTTCCTGCCAGCACTTATCAAGTACAGGGACCAATTTCAATCAACGTTGAAGATCCAAATAGGCCCGGAAAGAACCCTCGTCATACCTTTAGACTACAAATTCATTGAGTTTGTTCTCTCATCCCCTCACCTCATAACGAAATCGAAAGATTACCGCGCTTTGGAGAACTGGTTGAGTTTGGGACTTTTGACCAGCACTGGGGAAAAATGGCACACCCGCAGGAAAATAATAACCCCCACGTTCCATTTCAAAATCCTAGAGCAATTTATCGACGTTTTCCACTCGCAATCCGACGTTTTCGTGAATCTCTTGAAGAAAGAAGTTGGAAAGTCTCAAGTTGACATCTACCCCGCGGTGACTCTCTGCACTCTCGACATAATATCCGAATCTGCGATGGGAATCAAACTGAATGCGCAAATCAATTCTGACTCGGAGTACGTCAAAGCGAACAAGGAAATCAGCCTAATCCTATTCGCTAGAGCTATACATCCTTTGAAGCAGTACGATTTCTTCTACAAAATGACCAACGATTGGAGGGAAGAGAAGCGATTGCTTCAAATATTACATAACACAACTAACCGAGTTATAAAAGCGAGGAGGGAATTTTTGAAACACAACAAAAACCAAGTAGTCAAGGAAGACGAAGTTGGAATCAAGAAGAAGTTGGCCTTTTTAGATATGCTTCTTGAAGCGACTGGTCCTGATGGTAAACCGTTGACGGACGAGGATATCAGAGAAGAAGTTGATACGTTCATGTTCGAAGGGCACGACACGACTTCTTCAGGCATCAGCTTCACCCTGTATTTGCTTTCAATTAATCAGGAATGCCAAGTGAGTTGAAACGATGATAATGCGAGTTTTTAATAATATCCTATTAATATTTCAATGATGATGTGATTGGGGGCTCTCGTTGAAATGGTGACAAAATTTCAGGAAAAGGCTTTCCAAGAAATCAGAGGGATTTTTGGCGATGATAAGGACAGGTTGGCCACTCATAGGGAACTGCAAGAAATGAAATACCTTGAAATGGTTATCTACGAAAGTATGAGACTTTTTCCGCCAGTTCCTCTAATCGGACGGGAGGTCCATGAAGATACCACTTATGGTGCAGTATTCCCACTCTTTACCATAATCAAGGGATAATTATTATTAGTGAACCTTCTTTGTTGTAATTTACAAGGAGACACACCTGGAAACTCTCATAATATTTTTTTCGTAATAAGAAAAATTCTTATTTTTATAAAAAAGAATCTTTGACGTTTTGGATACGTCGTCTTCAAAAATTTAGATGTTCCTACATCGAATTAATTTTTTTATTATTTATTTATTCTTCAGAGGGGAACCTATTACCCAAAGGTTTGAGTATAGGGATTGCCGTGCATACAATACACAGAGATCCACATTTTTTCCCGGACCCGGACAAATTCGATCCGGAACGATTTAATACAGAAAACAAGGCCAACAGAAAACCTTATTGTTACGTTCCTTTCAGTGCAGGACCAAGAAATTGCATAGGTATTGCTATTCTATTATTTAGATTCGGGATGCCTCAGTCCCTGGTGGTAATCGAAAAGAACATATTAGTCTTAATCAACTTGTGAAAAGATTACAAATTATTTTCTTACTTTGAGATTGATTTTTATTGCTAATATTTTCTTATTTTCAGGTCAGAAATTTGCTATGCTGGAACTGAAATCCACCATATCCAAAGTGTTGAGGCAATACGTATTACTGCCTGTTGACAATTACAAACCAATAGTGGCTAGCGAAACCATACTCAAATCTAAAAATGGAATATTGATTAAACTCGAGGAGAGAAAATATTGAACTTTTCCAATCGAAGAAAATATAGAAGTGTATCTATTCCTTTAAATCCCGAGTTTATTATTCATAGGAATGAAATGATATAAGTTGGAGATATTTTCACTGAATATTTGGGACATATAGAAATATATTATTTTACCACCTCCAAACCTAAGAAAATCCTACATATTGTTGTTCCACATGTAAAAAGGACCTTGAATTTAAATCAAACTATTCAGCATTCGGACTAGCACGCCATCAATTTAGATACAAAGATGGTGTCCACTCTTTTTGTCACGCAAAAAACTCGTGTATATTACAGACATTGTTAATTCGAAAACCTGTTGTACGAAATTAAGTACTACATTTGCATTTAGAGAATACACGTACTAATTTCACCATTCACACCTAAAGATAAAGATAAAAAGATTTTATATTAAATTCGCAACCCAACAAATTTTAATTTGGATACAAACAAGCAGTCGACCTTTACACAAGCCTAATGTTAGATGTAATCGTTCCGTGATATAATTGGAGGTCACCGATTAAATAATCTTAGATTACCAAAAAACACCAGTCGCTGTCTATCCGTGTGTAACGACCAATGAAAATTCGGCTCGTTAGAAGAAAGGAGCAAATTTGCTATGTCAGCTCTCGCGAATTTTATCTACTAAGCAGATATACCTTTAATTGTGCGCATTCTTGTTCATTAGACATTGATTAAAAGAAGCATTGAATGCATTATTTCAGACCACGATTTAAAGAGTAGTGATACCAATGTAATCAGTGAAAAAAGTGATAATTGGTGTGGAAAAGAAAAATGCAGCTTTACATTCTTGCTGCTCTAACAGCGTTTTTGTGGTGGATTTTCTCATCTTTCTTGAAAGAAAAGCGTTTTGAAAAGTACATAAATTGGATTCCAGGTCCGAAAACATGGCCATTTTTTGGAAACGCACTCGATTTTCCTAGTACAGATCGTAAGTTCAGACATAAGTCAAATTTTCCAACCACTCCCATGTTTCAACATAAGTAACATTTTTCATCTACTACCTCTTTTCAAAAAGAATTCTTCGTTAAATGTATGTAACTGATGTGAATCGAACATTTATTTTTGGGATAAACGGAGTTGTTTTCAACTTCGCTAGTTCTAAATTACATCACCAACAAAACGTAAACCGAAAAAAGAACACACATCCTACATCCTATTTCACGAACGATTATTTTAATCAGCGTCATTTTTCCTAATAGTTTTCTTGCCGTCACTTCTCAAGTACAGAGACCAATTCCAATCGACGATGAAAATCCAAGTAGGTCCAGAAAGAATCTTCGTCATACCTCTAGACTACAAACTCCTCGAGTTTGTCCTTTCTTCCCCACACCTCATAATGAAATCGAAAGATTACCGCGCCATACAAAGCTGGTTAGGCTTGGGACTTTTGACCAGTACTGGCGAAAAATGGCACACAAGGAGGAAAATAATAACACCCACGTTCCACTTCAAAATTCTGGAGCAATTTATCGAAGTTTTCCATTCGCAATCCAATGTTTTCGTTAATCTTTTGAAGAAAGAAGTTGGAAAATCTCAAGTTGACATCTACCCCCCGGTAACTCTCTGCACTCTCGATATAATATCCGAATCTGCGATGGGAATCAAACTGAACGCGCAAATCAATTCTGACTCGGAATACGTCAGGGCGAACAAAGAAATCAGCCAAATAATATTCACAAGAGTTATACATCCATTGAAACAGTACGACTTCTTCTACAAATTGAGCAACGACTATAGGAAGGAAAAACGGTTGTTAAAAATTTTACATGACACAACAAACGGAGTGATAAAAGCGAGGAAAGAATTGTTGAAACAGAACAGAAACCAAATAGTTAAGGAAGACGATGATGGAATCAAGAAGAGGTTGGTCTTTTTAGATATGCTTCTAGAAGCCACTGGTCCGGATGGTAAACCATTAACGGACGAAGATATTAGGGAAGAAGTCGATACTTTTATGTTCGAAGGGCACGACACGACTTCTTCGGGTATTAGCTTCGCCCTGTACTTGCTTTCAATTAATAAGGAATGCCAAGTGAGTTGTAACAGCAAAATCCTGATTTTTAATAATATACCTATACAATGTCATTAATAATTCAATAATGATGTGAGTGTGGGTTCTCATTGAAATGATGACAAAATTTTAGGAAAAGGCTTTCCAAGAAATCAAAGGGATTTTTGGCGATGATATGGACAGGCCAGCCGCTTATAGGGAATTGCATGAAATGAAATACCTTGAAATGGTTATCTACGAAAGTATGAGACTTTTTCCACCAGTTCCATTTGTCGCACGGGAGGTTCATGAAGATACCACTTATGGTGAAGTATTCTCACTATTAACCCTAATATACTGGATAACGCAATACTTATATACAGGGTGTACATTGAGTAACGGATCACATTTTTTAAGGGAACACCTGATATATGTTTTAAGTTTTAAGAATATATTAGATTCATCTTTGACCGAACCCTGAATTCAATGTAAATGCAGATATGTATAATAAAAAGATTTTGACTAAATAACTTTTTTTCCAGAGGGCAAGGTTTTACCCAAAGGTTTGTCTATAGGGATTTCCGCGCATACAATACACAGAGATCCACATTTTTTCCCTGACCCGGAAAAATTTGACCCTGAACGATTTAATACAGAGAACAAGACAACCAGAAAACCTTACTGCTATATTCCTTTTAGTGCAGGGCCAAGAAATTGTATAGGTATGGTTATCATCAATTTATTGCTGGTTTATTATATCAGAATGGAGAGCAGTCGTTATCAATTTGTAATGTCATTACAATATTGGACTACACATTTTACTTAGTACATAAAAGAAAAAAAATATTATTAATATATTGTTATTTTCAGGTCAAAAGTTTGCTATGTTGGAACTAAAATCGACCATTTCTAAAGTATTGAGGCATTACGAATTACTGCCTGTTGACAATTACAAGCCAATGGTGGTTAGCGAAAACATACTCAAATCTAGTAATGGAGTATTGGTTAAACTCGAGGAGAGGAAATATTAAACTTTTGCATTTGACTAATATATTGAATCGTTTCAATTATCTATGTATTATATTTGCAGTAAATTTCCCAAAAGGAACAAATAACAGTATTTAACTGATAAAACATATAATTTTACATTTAATATAATCTAAAAAGATTATTGAGAGGAAATCAAGATAGAAATTTAGATAGATTTATTCCATGAAAACCTGAGTCTAATAAAACCTAAATGACATATCTTTATTCGTTATTACTCATTGATTTAAACTTCATTCTTAATAGTAATGTTTGTTTCATACCCAAAAAACGACCTTGAATTCAAATTAAACTATTTGGCATTCGATCAAGCACGCCAAATCATGATGTCCACTTTTTTCGTCACGCAAAAGAAGTCATGTGTAGGTAGTACATTCATTATTAGTCCGGAAACCTGTCCCACAAATTTAATCAATTAATTATTTACATATTGAGTGTAAACATACTAATTGTATCAGATTTTATACTTAAAATGTATTGAAGCCGCACCAAAATAAATTTAAATTTATAAAAGTACAAGTGACCAATTGACCTCTACAGAATCCTCATAATAAATGGGTATAATCGTTCTGTGATATAATTGAAGGTCAACAATTAAATGGGCTTTGATTAACAAAAAGCTCCAGATGCTTATTATACTTATGTAACGACCGTTGAAAATACGGTTTCAAACAGAGGACGCAAAAAGAAAGCAGATTGGCCAGAATTTTATCTACATACACGTCGAGTTGTGCACATCCTTGTACTTCAAACGTTGATTAGGTGTTGATTGCAGTATTTCGGGCCGCGATTCAGAGAAGATCATCAGGTCAGAGTACCAATGTGATCAGTGGAAAAAAGTGAAAACAAGTGCGATAAAGAAAATGGAGCTCTTCATTCTTGCTGCCCTGACAGCAATTTTATGGTTTATTTTCTCCTCTTTCTTGAAAGAAAAGCGATTCGAAAAGTATATCCAGTGGATTCCAGGTCCTAAAACATTGCCATTTTTTGGAAACGCACTCGATTTTCCTACTACAGATCGTAAGTCCCAACATTAATCAACTTCACCTTCTCTCCCAAAATAAATTTTTTATTCGATGTATTGAAATCGTAGGTGAATAGATAGCACTTTCACGATTTTGCCCAGCGCCCTCATTTGAGGACACAAATATATGTTCCTCAAAATAGCACACTGGACTTTAATGGCTGAATCAACGATATTTTCCCAACAGTCTTCCTGCCAGCACTTCTCAAGTACAGGGACCAATTCCAGTCGACGCTGAAGGTCCAAATAGGTCCAGAAAGAATCCTCGTCTTACCTCTAGACTACAAATTCATCGAGTTTATACTCTCCTCCCCACACCTCATAACAAAATCGAAAGACTACCGCTCTTCGAGAAACTGGTTGGGTTTGGGACTTTTGACAAGCACTGGCGAAAAATGGCACACCCGCAGGAGAATAATAACCCCCACGTTCCATTTCAAAATCCTAGAGCAATTCATCGACGTTTTCCACTCGCAATCCGACATTTTCGTGGATCTCTTGAAGAAAGAAGTTGGAAAGTCTCAAGTTGACATCTACCCCGCGGTGACTCTCTGCACCCTCGATATAATATCCGAAGCCGCGATGGGAATCAAACTGAACGCGCAAATCAATTCTGACTCTGAATACGTCAAGGCGAACAAGGATATCAATCTAATTCTATTCACTAGAGTTATACATCCGTTGAAGCAGTACGACTTCTTCTACAAAATGAGCAACGATTGGAGGGAAGAGAAGCGATTGATTAAAATATTACATAGCACAACTAACGGAGTTATAAAAGCGAGGAGGGAATTTTTGAAACACAATAAAAACCAAATAGTCAAGGAAGATGACTTTGGAATCAAGAAGAAGTTGGCCTTTTTAGATATGCTTCTTGAAGCGACTGGTCCTGATGGTAAACCGTTGACGGACGAGGATATCAGAGAAGAAGTTGATACATTTATGTTCGAAGGGCACGACACGACTTCTTCAGGCATCAGCTTCACCCTGTATTTGCTTTCAATTAATCAGGAATGCCAAGTGAGTTGAAACGACGATAATGCGAGTTTTTGATAATATCGTATTAATATTTCAATGATGATGTGATTGGGGGCCCTCGTTGAAATGGTGACAAAATTTCAGGACAAGGCTTTCCAAGAAATCAGAGGGATTTTTGGCGATGATAAGGATAGGTCGGCCACTCATAGGGAACTGCAAGAAATGAAATACCTTGAAATGATTATCTACGAAAGTATGAGACTTTTTCCGCCAGTTCCTCTATTCGGACGGGAGGTCCATGAAGATACCGTTTATGGTGCAGTATTCATTCTCTTTAACATAATCAAGGGATAGTTATTATTAGTGAATCTTCTTTGCCTTATTATTTACGAGAAGACCTGAAAACTCTCATCATATTTTTTTCGTAATATGGAAAATTCTTACAAATTAGTATTATTTTCATGAAAAAGAACCTTTGGCGTTTTGGATACGTCATCTTCAGAAATTTAGATGTACCTACATCGAATTAATTTTTTTATTCTCCAGAGGGGAACCTATTACCCAAAGGTTTGAGTATTGGGATTGCCGTGCACACAATACACAGAGATCCACATTTTTTCCCGGACCCGGAAAAATTCGATCCGGAACGTTTTAATACAGAAAACAAGGCCAATAGAAAACCTTATTGCTACGTTCCTTTCAGTGCAGGACCAAGAAATTGCATAGGTATTACTATCCTATTATTTAGATACGGGATGTCTCCGACCCTGGTGCTATTTGAAAAGAAAATAGTAGTTCTAATCAACTTGTCAAATGATTACAATTTTTTTTCTCAGTTTAAGAATAATTTTTATTGTTAATATTTTCTTATTTTCAGGTCAGAGATTTGCTATGCTGGAACTAAAATCCACCATATCCAAAGTGTTGAGGCATTACGAATTACTGCCTGTTGACAATTACAAACCCGTGGTGGTTAGCGAATCCATACTCAAATCTAATAATGGAGTGTTGATTAAACTCGAGGAGAGGAGATATTAAACTTTTGCATTTAACTAATATATTGAATTGTTTCAATTATCTAATATCTATGTATTTTGTTTACTGTAAATTTCACCAGAGGGAACAAATAAAAAAGTATCTATTCAGAAGTTTTATTTTATATTTATTATAATAAAAAAAAGTTTACTGAGGGGAATTCAAGATATAAATTTAGGTAGAATTATTCCATGGAAACCGGAGTTTAATAAAATCTAGGACATAAATTTATTTGTTAATACTCCTTGATTTAAGCTTATTCATTCTTGATAGAAAAACATTATTATTGTTGTTTCATACCCAAAAACAACCTTGATTTTAAATTAGACTACATATTCGGCATTCGAGTAAGCACGCCAAATCATGATGTCCACTTTTTCGTAACGCAAAAGAAGTCATGTGTAGGTATTACATTCATTATTAGTCCGGAAACCTGTCCCACAAAATTAGGTATGTAGTTACTCATTTACACATTGAATGTACACGTACTAGTTGTATCAGAATTTACACTTAAAATATATTGAATCCTCAACAAAATAAATTTAAATTTGTATAGGTACAAGCGAGGAATTGACCTCTACAGAATCCTCATGATAAATGGGTATTTATCGTTCCGTGATATAATTGAAGGTCAACGATTAAATGAGCTTGGATTAACAAATAGCTCCAGATGCTGTTTACACATGTGTGCAAATACATACGGTGTCAAATAGAGCACGCAAGAAGAAGGCAGAAAGTACTGAGTAATTAAATGTGCGCATCCTTGTGCTTCAGACGTTGATTGGGTGTTGATTGTAGTATTTCGGACCGCGATTCAAAGAAGTGATCAGGTCGGAGTATCAACGTGATCAGTGAAAAAAAGTGAAAACTAGTGCGGTAAAGAAAAATGCAGCTCTTCATTCTTGCTGCCCTAACATTGGTTTTATGGTGGATTTTCTCCTCTTTCTTAAAAGAAAAACGATTCCAAAAGTATATCCAGTGGATTCCAGGTCCTAAAACATTGCCATTTTTTGGAAACGCACTCGATTTTCCTACTACAGATCGTAAGTCCCAACATTATTCAACTTCACCTTCTCTCCCAAAATAAATTTTTATTCGATGTATTGAAATCGTAGGTGAATAGGACTTTCACGATTTTGCCTAGCGTCCTCATTTGAGGACACAAATATTACGTTAATTCATAAAAATTATAATACACAATAAAAACATGCATAATGTGGTTAAAAAACTGAAAAACTAAAACAATATGTACATTTTATAATTTCTAGTAGTCATCATTAATTATACATCAATGTAATCACCAATAGTAGCATAGAGTATATGCACACATAATTGAAGTTATGTTTTGCAAAACAGTAAACACACAATCTTCTACATATTAATTAATGGTACTATTATACTTGTGTGGTAGGCAACACTATAAACTACCGTTTAATGCCGTATAATATAAAACTTCTACCTTATGGCTCACAAATACCAAATATAAAAATTTCAAAATGAAGTGTCCTCAAAATAGGACACTGGGCGTTAATGGGTTAATCAACGATATTTTCCCAACAGTTTTCCTGCCAGCACTTCTCAAGTACAGGGACCAATTCCAGTCGACGCTGAAGGTCCAAATAGGGCCAGAAAGAATCCTCGTCATACCTCTAGATTACAAATTCATCGAGTTTCTCCTCTCCTCCCCTCACCTCATAACGAAATCGAAAGACTACCGCGCTTTAAGAAACTGGTTGGGTTTGGGACTTTTGACCAGCACTGGCGAAAAATGGCACACCCGCAGGAAAATAATAACCCCCACGTTCCATTTCAAAATCCTAGAGCAATTCATCGATGTTTTCCACTCGCAATCCGAAGTATTCGTTGATCTCTTGAAAAAAGAAGTTGGAAAATCCCAAGTTGACATCTACCCCGCGGTAACTCTCTGCACCCTCGATATAATATCTGAAACTGCGATGGGAATCAAACTGAACGCGCAAATCAATTCTGACTCTGAATACGTCAAAGCGAACAAGGAAATCAGCCTAATCCTATTCACAAGAGTTATACATCCGTTTAAGCAGTACGACTTCTTCTACAAATTGTGCAATGATTGGACGAAGGAGAAACGGTTGCTTAAAATTTTACACGACACAACTAACGGAGTGATAAAAGCAAGGAGAGAATTGTTGAAACAGAACAAAAACCAAGGAGTTCAGAAAGACGACGCCGGAATCAAGAAGAAGTTAGCCTTTTTGGATATGCTCCTAGAAGCCACTGGTCCGGAAGGTAAACCATTGACTGACGAGGATATAAGAGAAGAAGTGGACACTTTTATGTTCGAAGGCCACGACACGACTTCTTCAGGCATTAGCTTCACCCTGTATTTGCTTTCAATTAATCAGCAATGCCAAGTAAGTTGTAACAACAAAAATAATGGTTTTTAATCGTATGCGTGTTACACAGCGCGATAACGCTGCAGCAAAGTTTAGTAATTTTGTCGTTGCACGGTTGGCAGCGACCACTGTCTCTCGCTTGGCAGTGGCGTGCGATCCCGGTTTACGAGTGAAATATTCACATTTAGCGAGATGTCCGCCACTGTCAAGCGAGTGACCCAGCCGCCACCAACCGCACAATAAGAAAATCACTAGACTGTTTTTGCCGGCAAATTTCAGCATTAAAATGGTTAATAATATCCTATTGATATTTCTGTAATGATGTGGTTGTGTCATTAATGGTGATTAAAATTTTAGGAAAAGGCTTTCCAAGAAGTCAAAAGGATTTTTGGCGATGATAAGAACAGATCGGCTACTTATGGGGAATTGCAAGAAATGAAATACCTTGAAATGGTTATCTACGAAAGTATGAGACTTTTTCCACCAGTACCCTTTTTCGCACGGGAGGTTCATGAAGATACCACTTATGGTGTAGTATTCTCACTATTTATCCTAATATACAAGAAACGGCATCTTAAAACGCATATGTGATTATTAATTTTGTGATATCACGGATGGGATATTCTATAATAATCATGATTATAGAATAAGCAACAATTAATTATTGGTATTTTAATTCAAAAAAACGATACATATTATCATGGAGACATCTTTGGAAATTTCGTTCGAATAGTACAAATATGTACTATGAATGAATCATTTATTTTTCAGAGGGAAACCTTTTGCCCAAAGGTTTGAATATAGGGATTTGCACGCATACAATACACAGAGATCCACATTTTTTCCCGGACCCTGAAAAATTCGACCCGGAACGATTTAATACAGAGAACAAAACCACCAGGAAACCATACTGTTATATTCCTTTCAGTGCAGGGCCAAGAAATTGCATAGGTATAGTTTTGGTACTGCGTATCGATTATAGCAAGTCCTTGATTCTAATCAGAATGGATATTAGTAGTAATCATCTTGTGAGATCTTTACATATGGAGTACACATTTTTGCAATTATTAAAATTTTTATTTCCAGGTCAGAAATTTGCTATGTTGGAACTGAAATCCACCATATCCAAAGTGTTGAGTCATTACGAATTACTGCCTGTTGACAATTACAAACCAGTTGTGGTTAGCGAAACCATACTCAAATCTAATAATGGAGTGTTAATTAAACTCGAAGAGAGGAAATATTAAACTTTTGTAATCAATTGAAGAAATTATTGAATTGTATCCATGAAATAATCTGTATTTGATTTGGGGTAAATTTCATTAATGGAAACAAATAAAGGTATTTTACATTTGAAAGAGGAAACTTCTCTAAGATAGCTCCATGGAAATATTGGCGATAAATGCGTGCAACAAACAATAAAATTCATTAATGAACCTTAAAGTCTATTATTAGTGCTACGTCCGCCACAGACTGTGACATTTTGACCAACGAAGGTCGCCGTAGTAATAAAACGCAAAGCGTCGGGTCTCTTTATCTTGGCCACTACAGTGTCTTGGCATAAAGAAAGTTAGTCTTAACATTATCGATGACGTCATAACTGAAACTGCAATGACGTTATAACTGAGAAAACATACACAAGTCTATGAAATTATGGAGATAAAATGTCGTAAACGGACATTTAGCAAAGACTATATGTATATCATCTGTGATATCAGTAAGGAAACTGGTATGAAATCGTCTTAAGTTTATTTATAAGTATACACGTGTAGCCATATCAATGTACTCACACCTGAATAATGATGAGTTAAGGAAAAATCAAGAATTGGTTATGTAAACAATCTTCATTGGTGAATAATGAAGGTCAACTTGCCCGTAAAACGCAAGTCGTCGAGTAACATTGTACAGCCTCACCAATAAAAATATGCACCGAAACAGAAAGTTTTGGATGCACAGAAAGGCGCATCCATGCATACGTAAGCTCAAAATTGTTGGGCATTAATTTTATTGAAAAGCGGGAAAAATTAATACCACATAAGAATTTGAGAGTAAAACAGTGGAGAGTTGAAAGGTGGATTGTACCTGTATTAGATATAGTCGAGAAAAAAAGAAAAATTGGTGCAAAGAAGAATGATGAACCTCATCGTTGTGGCAGTCGTCACAGCTGTTTTATGGTGGATTTTCTCTTCTCTCTTGAAAGAAAGACGATTCGAAAAGCACATAAAGTGGATTCCAGGTCCTAAAGCATGGCCCTTTTTTGGAAACGCACTCGACTTTTCAACTACTGATCGTATGTTCTCATATTTTAGTAAAATTTCTGGAACTGCGACTTTCCTTATACTATGACAGCCAAAAATATGGAATCCTATTAATTATTTCCGGATATCAACTCATTTTCTGAAAATCCTCGGACATCGAGTTTAATTTTTAATTAAGGGTAAGCAGAGGAAGTGCTTTTCATGTCTTATTTCATCAACAGTTTGGCTGCCCGCCCTTCTAAAGTATCGGGACCAATTCCAATCTACTGTGAAGATTCAAATAGGCCCTGAGAGAATTCTCGTGATAGCCCTAGACTACAAATTCATCGAGTTCATTCTGTCATCTCCGCACCTCATAACGAAATCGAAAGACTACCGCACCATGCAAAACTGGTTGGGTTTGGGTCTTTTGACCAGCGCTGGGGAAAAATGGCACACGCGAAGAAAAATAATAACGCCAACGTTCCATTTCAAAATTCTAGAGCAATATATCGAAGTCTTTAACTCGCAAGCTGAAGTTTTCGTAGAGATTTTGAAAGAAGAAGTCGGAAAATCTCACGTGGACATCTATCCGAAGGTAAATCTCTGTACTCTCGACATAATATCCGAATCTGCAATGGGAATTAAACTGAACGCGCAAATTACTTCGGACTCTGAGTACGTAAAGGCAATTGGAGGAATCAATGAAATCATATTCAAGAGGGCTATACATCCTTTGAAGCAGTACGATTTCTTCTACAAATTGAGCAGGGATTGCAGGAAGGAGAAGCGGTTGATTAAAATTTTACACGACACAACAGAAAGAGTGTTAAAAGCGAGGAGAAAATTGTCAGAAAATACCAGAAACAAAGGAGTTAAGGAAGACGAATATGGAATTAAGAAAAAGTTAGCCTTTTTGGATATGCTTTTAGAAGCGATTGGTCCCGATGGTCAACCGTTAACTGATGAGGATATTAGAGAAGAAGTTGATACGTTTATGTTTGAAGGGCACGACACAACCTCTTCAGGAATTAGCTTCACCCTGTATTTGCTTTCAATCAACCAGGAGTGCCAAGTGAGTTAGTTACAACATAATGCACTTTGTTATAATTATAATGGTGGCAAAAACTTAGGAAAAGGCTTTCCATGAACTCGAAGGGATTTTCGGTGATGATAAGAGTAGACCACCCACTTTTAAGGAATTGCAAGAAATGAAATATCTTGAAATGGTTGTCTACGAAAGTTTGAGACTTTTTCCCTCGAGTCCAGTAATCGGGCGAGAAATTCATGAAGATACCATATATGGTGCAGCATTTTAATTATTCACCTTAATTGATTATACATATGTATAAACATATTCATTATTTCATTACAGTCATTAATTATTTTTGCAGATGGCAATCTTCTTCCCAAAGGGCTTAGTATTGGAATCCCTTTGCATACAATACATAGAGATCCGCATTTTTTCCCGGATCCGGAAAAATTCGATCCCGAACGATTCAATGCGGAGAATAAAACCAACTTAAAACCTTATTGTTATATTCCTTTTAGTGCAGGGCCAAGGAATTGTATTGGTATGGCTATAACATTTTATTACGATTGGGTATTGAATTGTAGTCACATTTTTTAATTTTCAGGTCAGAAATTTGCTATGTTGGAACTCAAATCAGTCATATCTAAAGTGTTGAGGCATTATGAATTACATCCTGTTGAAAATTACAAACCGGCAATAATTAGTGAAGTCCTAATCAAATCAAGTAATGGAATATTGATTAAACTTCAGAAGAGAAAATATCAACTTTTTTGTGTAAAATAGAAATGTAACAACTAGGTACATGTATAATTTAAATGGCTATGTATTGCATCAATAAAAGGCATTAGCTATTCTTTGAAAAATACTAACGATTTTGCATTGGGATGGCCGAAAAAGCTGAGTGAACCGAGTTAAAAGCACGGGCAAATTATTGTAGACTACCTTGAATTTGATTGATATTTTTGGTATTCCAGTCCATAAACAATATTTAATTTATACTGTCTTTTATTTTAAAACGCAGACTCCTAATATGTATCACAACAAGAAAACCGCTAGTAAAGTGGAATAGGTGCTTATTAGTTCATTTATCTGTTGATTACCAAATTTGAGTACGAATCACAGCCATCATCTCCACTGTAATTCTAATTAGTAGATGGTAATTAATGTATGCGACATTGAAAAAACGCCAAGAACAATTTTTTCCTCATCATTTAATTCCACCATTAAAAGAACCTGTCTAAATAGTAAAGATCTCTAAGACGCAAGCTTTCGCGAGTTATTTTACTTTAAATGCTTCGCGAATTCCACATTATACAGCCAACATTTTAATTCAGACCGAAATTTTATGCAAAAAGTGCTAATTAGTGGAAGAAGGAATAATGCAACTCATCCTTCTGGCTGCCCTCACAGCCCTTTTGTGGTGGATTATCTCATCTTTCTTGAAAGAAAAAAGATTTGAAAAGTACATCAAGTGGATTCCAGGACCGAAAACATGGCCCTTTTTTGGAAACGCTCTGGATTTTCCCACTAGTGATCGTAAGTCCCAATATTTCTGAATCTCGACTATAATTTAAAGAAAAACTTATTAATATATCAATATTTCCTCAATAGTTTTCCTGCCTGCCCTTCTAAAGTACAGGAACCAATTCCAAAGAACAGTGAAGATCCAAATGGGCCCGGAAAGAATTCTAGTGATTCCTCTAGATTACAAATTCATCGAGTTTTTCCTCTCATCTCCTCATCTCATAACAAAGTCGAAGGACTATAATTCCCTGCACAATTGGTTAGGTCTGGGTCTCACGACCAGCACTGGCGAAAAATGGCACACGCGCAGGAAAATATTAACTCCGTCATTTCATTTTAAAATATTGGAGCAATTCATCAAAGTCTTTGATTCGCAAAGTAGAATTTTCCTTGACATCTTGAAAAGGGAAGTTGGGAAATCTCAAGTAAACATATGTCCACTGGTGCGACTTTGCACTCTAGACATCATATGTGAATCTGCCATGGGCATTAAATTAAACGCTCAAACCTCTTCGAACTCTGAATACGTCAAGGCAATCAAGGAAATCAACCAAATCTTATTCAGTAGAATTTTACATCCGTTGAAGCAGTACGACTTTTTCTACAAATTCAGTAGAGATTACAAGAGGGAGAAGCAATTGGTCAAAACTTTGCACGAGACAACAAACGGAGTGATCAAAGCGAGGAGGGAGTTGTTGCAAAGTACACAGAGAAAAGGTGTTAAAGTGGATGATTTTGGAAAAAAGAAGAAATTGGCATTTTTGGATATGCTCTTGGAAACGACAGGTTCCGATGGTCTGCCAATAACAGATGAAGATATAAGGGAAGATGTAGACACATTCATGTTCGCAGGACATGACACGACTTCTTCAGGGCTTAGCTTCACCCTTTACCTGCTTTCTATTAATAAGGAATGTCAAGTGAGTTGTAATAACAGACTAAATTGGTTTTCGTGCAAATAATATTGAACATGTAGGAGAAGGCTTTCCAAGAAGTCAGAGGGATTTTTGGTGATGACAAGGATAGACCACCCACTTATAGGGAATTGCACGAAATGAAATATCTTGAAATGATTATCTATGAGAGTTTGAGACTGTATCCTCCAGTTCCAATAGTTGGACGAGTGGTTCATGAGGATACCTTTTATGGTGAGATGTATTACATTCAGCTTTAATTTTATGAGTTTAGGACACATGACATGATATATTTAAACTAGCTGTTTGATTGCAACAGACCCGAGTTCCTATATTATTAGATATATAAATTAGTTTTTTTAAACGTATTTCAGAAGGAAATCTTATGCCCAAAGGTCTCAGTATAGGAATCTCCTTGCACACAATACACAGAGATCCTCATTTTTTTCCTGATCCGGAAAAGTTCGACCCGGAACGCTTCACTACGGAAAATAAAATAAACAGAAAGCCATATTGCTACATTCCATTTAGTGCAGGACCAAGAAACTGCATTGGTATGTTTAAAATATGCAAAAAAAAATTAATTTAATATTCTCTTTGAAAAAATTAACGAAATATCGAAATATATTATTGCTATCAAGTCGATTTGAATATGTAGGCTAAGATCTGGAACTATTTAATTAATAATTTGTTTTGCAACTTGACATTGGAAGATTAATTTCAATCTAGATATGTTTTGTTTTCAGGTCAAAAATTTGCAATGTTGGAACTAAAATTCACCATATCTACAGTGTTGAGAAATTTCGAACTACTGCCTGTTGAAAACTTCAAACCAGTTTTTGTTAGTGAAATGATACTAAAATCCAGTAATGGAATATTGGTGAAACTCGAAGATAGAAAATATTGAAATTTCTACTACTATAATAAAATTTCGGGATTTTTTCAGCGGATAATAAAAATATGCAAGAGAAAAATGTGGTTTGAATAATCTGCTGAATATGTATATTGTGCGAATAACTTCTTTTATACTGACTGTAAATTTCTATTAATTAATCTTATTTATTCAATCTGCGTTAATACCATTATTAGTTATTTTATCAAGCATTATTTTTATCGAGCATTCGTTATTTTTTCCTTTAGGAAGAAATTGAATTCAAACTGGCTGTGTAGATAAAGTAGAGAGCTTTATTCAGTTATAAATTAGATCTCTGTCTTATCTAGAGGTCCTTTATTAACTCTATGTTGCATTCATCATTTGAGTTCATGGTTGACTCAATAATGAAAAACAGCTGATTTTGACAATTACAAAAATCAAACATCTTTCACACTCATTTTTAAATTGTGTATCTAATCTCTATTTTTAGTGTACAATTTATTCGCCCGTTATTTCAGTGTAAATTTGTGCGTAAAATGCCGTCCAACGTTAAGAAAAATAAACAATCCACAGTGCGAATTATTCCCATATCTGTAGAAGGCAGGGATGCAGATAATTCAACTGAACAAATGGAAACAGGTGGCGGCGATGATGATAAAGACGACGTTATAGACTTAGAGGTAAGTGAAAATGTTACGTTCTTTTTTATTGTAAATTTTTAGGTTATGAAGGAAATGTTGGCAAGGCATTGTTCTTAAAATTGTCTAAACAAATAATTAGTAATTATGTTGATGCTTCTTGTAATTTTTAGTAGCAGGCTCTTCAATAATTCGAACATTGTTTCTTGCGTTGTAAATCCGACTTGGTAGAATAAAGAAGCTTCAAAATTGCCGCGCATTTTTACTCCAAGGAGATTCGCTCTCTCTACGATAGATGGCGCAACTTTTATGAAGTCCATGGTTAAATCGTGAGGTGTTCATCTATCTTTTGGTTAACGATGAATTTCGGATGACAGCTGTCAATTTTCTTATTTTCAAAATTTTCCCATTTTTCTTGAACGTTTTGCTTCTAATCTATTGTCGCAAATTCAGTTTTATTTCTACTAAGGTCCACTGGTTTTAAAATTGCGTATAATTAATGATTTTCGAAGAATTCTTCTCGAATCGTTTGTTAACGAACTTTTCCTAGATCACTAGGAGATTAGACGTTTGACTCATGGCGCGCTGCATTCAGCGCCATCTTTAGATATTTTATGAACTACCAGTAAATTTGATTGATTTAGGCTGAAAATCTAATAGAGGAGTGTCCCTGATTTGAAAATTCCAAATGCGATCTAATACAGTGTGTCCAAAAAGTAACGTATAAGGTCAATATCTAGCTTTCTGATTAGTATCTGTGTTAGTATACAACAAAAATTGCAAATAAAAGTTTTTTTAATGTAGTAGAAAGTAAATTTCATGCATTCCTCGTAAATGAATCGCCCTATATATTTTACAGTATTTTTAAATTGGTAGCTTGAATTACCTCCTAACTTTTATTTGAAAGTTCTTCTTGTATACTAATCAGAAAGTGAGATGGACACACTGTAGCTAAGGACTAAAAATTTTTTAACCCTTTGGATCCCGTATCAGGGCAGACCATAGAGAATTAAATAAATTAATACGGAAAATAAAAATGTAAGCAATAGAAAATACTATGAGTAGGAAACACAATTGGGACATAAGGGGGATGGATAGAACAGAACCGAAAGGTATTCATCAAGTGCTATAATCAGTTGTTTTGCAGACACCCGAATCATCTCAATTGAATGAAGAAATCCCAACTCGGCTCAGAAACCTCAGAATGACCGGTGGCATTCTTCCTGTAGCTGTTCCTGAGAAAATAGTGATTGTTTACGATCCAGCAACGGACGAAAGCGAGTCAAAGTTTCTACTCAAAGGCGGCAGAAAAATCGAACCGAACGTTATGCTCAAAGAAGCGGTTAAGTGCTTTCTGGAGCAGAAGAGTCTCTTCAGCAAACAACATAAATTTGCCCTGGTGACCCTAACTCAGAACTCGATCGTTTGGCTGCACGACTTCACCTCGGACACGGATGGAATCATCGATTTGCTCGAAGGTGTAGACGATTGCCAACCTGAGGATCAATTGGATCTGACTGCGCTCTTCCAGGCCATAAACTCCAAAGTTGAAATTTACGAGGAAGGTTCCGACATGTGGCCGAGTGTGGTTCGAGTCGTTTTTCTCTACAGCAGATCGTACACTTTGCTGAAGCTCAGCGAACCAGCAGAAGCCAAGCGAATGCTGGAGTCGCCCTATTTTGTGTTCGATGTCTGCATGAACCATGTGCCTCCGGAAGTCGACAGTCATGCAGCTAGGATATTTGAGTGCCTTCAGATGCTTAATTCCAATGGACTGGGACATTATTATTCGGTGAACAGGTGTGCTATAAAGTTGCACGTTGCTATGGCAAAACTGTTAGGTCATCCGTTCCAAAGATCTTTGCAGAAAAAAGGTTAAAACTTTTTTTGGTACAAGTACATTGAAGACGTGGTAATGATTTTCCTTTAGTGTTCAATTTTCCTATGAAGTAATAAATTAAATTCAAGTCGCATATCTCTTCACTGTTTGGGATCCCATTGAATTTTTCATTACATTAAATATAACCATTTTGCAGGAGGTGTTTTAAAATCAAAGACCGTCCTTTTATTGCATTTTATGTAAATTGTGAATTATTTTACGTGCCTAATGGGGAAACAATACAATTATGAAAAATTTTAACATTAACGGGTTGAGTTGGAGTTTTGCAATTGGGAAAAGACCAAACACCAATAAAATCAATTTATTTTTAAAATTTCGAAAAACAAAACGTACGCTCAAATCTACATGTATTCAGGAAAACTAACACGATTTCCTCCAAATAAAATGAAACACGAGAGCCGCATTTGATGCGGCTCGATTGGAGAATAGTCGGACGCTTCATTTCA
>JAUIMY010000181.1:0-60632 GCA_033557855.1 Hydrochus callosus | reverse complement strand
AGGACCACAGTGAGGACGAGGCCGCGGCTCTCGAGTAACGAGAATGAATAAAAAAAAAACGGCTGAATGTTAATATGCAAATTAACTCGCCGGCCGGAGGAGGAAAAAAGGCTTCCCCTGGTGATGTTACGTCACTCTTTCGCCCTTCAGCCTGCCGGCTAAACGAACTGGCGGGCGCTATAGAATCGTGTTCGCTTTGATTGTTGGTTCAATTGGAATTCGAATCCCATGGGTACCGGTTGGGTTTGCCGGTGTTCGTTTGCCTTGGTTTGCCGGCGTTCGTTTGCCTTGGTTTGCCAGATGTGTACTTAGCTTTAGAACGCTCGTAAGGAATTCAATTTTATTCCGATTTCTGCCCACTTTTGAATTCAACGAATACGACTTCTACCGGTTAGGTTAAATGTTGGTATATCACTGGGGCATGGACGAGGCAGAGTGGAGATGAGAGGAGGTAGGAAGGAGATGAGAGCAGGTAGGGGATTAGAGGAGGTAGGAGAGAGGTAAGGAAGTAGGGAGGAGATGAAAAGAGGTGGGGAGTAGATGAGAGGAGGTAGGGGGGAGATGGGAGGAGGTAAGGAGGAGATGAGGTAGGTGGGCGATAAGGAGGTAGGGGGGAGATGAGAGGAGGTAGGGAGGAGATGAGAGGAGGTAGGGAGGAGATGAGATGAGATAGGTGGGTGATGAGGAGGTAGGGAGGAGATGAGAGGAGGTAGGGAGGAGATGAGAGGATGTAGGGAGGCGAAGAGAGGAGGTAGAGTGGCGAAGAGAGAATGTAGGGGGACGAAGAGAGAATGTAGGGGGACGATGAGAGGAGGTAGGGCGAAGAGTCTCATAAAGGAAGAGTAGAGCCGCGAGGACGGCAGCATAAAGGATGTCCCGAGAGGGGGTGAGGCTTCATTTCCCGCCGTATCCATTTCAAAAAGCGATCCGTTACAAACAGCGATATCGTTCCTCCCCATATTCCCTCCGTTTGTCGCAATCAACATCCGGTTTTCCAGTCTAGCGGAGAAAGAAGTGAATTTGTGTTGCTCGGGGAGATATACGGCATGCATGGCCAGCAGAACCGGCGACCGCGGCGTCGCGACGCGCGTCGTATCCACCCCCCTCCCACCCCGTCCCACCCCCATCCCCTCCCGACTCGCCCGCTTCCAATCTTGATCTATTTGTTTTGTGATCCTTGCCGGCGGCGGAGGCGGCGTCACCATCGCGCAGTCCTCCGGTTCCTTATCTCTTTGGGGTGGCTCCCGGCTAACTTCGCGGCGAGGCGAAGGGAGGCCGAAAAGGGTCGAAATTGTCAGTGCCGGGGTTCGATCGATGGTCTCGATTCCAATCCACTCTATCGACTAACTTCTCCAACCCCCGACTCTCCATCTTCACATCCTCTGTGGTTTTGCTCTCAAGTCACTTGTTTCAACCCCCCTCCCTCCCAACCCTCCCTGTAACTCTGTAACCTGAGTTGAATCACAGACGAATATACATAATTATATATATATATATATATCCCCATTTGTTGGCGTTGGTTTGCCTTGGTTGGCCAGGTGTGTACCCAGCTTAACCCGCGGTCCGCGAGCTTAACCAGCTAAAGTTGTTTATTAAATTTTCATCGCCTCCATCTCCCCGATCCCACCCAACGGAACAGGTATGGAGTGGACGTCGAGAAAATGAGACGCGGCAATCCAGAAATAAATCCGGCGCGCCGAGCGCGACAATAAAGCTGCTGGTAATAAAGCCATCGACAAGGCGCATTACAAGCCTTATCTCCGACCGGCGCGGTTATATAGGTGCACCATTAATTACCATCGGCTGATGCGCGGAGTTGAAGAGTGTATTTCACTTGCTGCCTGATGGGAAGAGCTACCAGCGTTTGGCTAATGGCCTCCGCGTATAAATAAATATATTGGCTCCTTTATCATAGGAGACGATCGACTGGTTATTCCGCGAGACTCCGCCAAGACCCTGATTACCAGACCCGCTCCGTCCTCCTTCCCCCCGTCGGAATTGCGGGAAGGAAGAGGGAGACGGACGGGGCACGAGGTATTGAGATGTTGCTGGGTTTCCGATTAAAGATTTCATTCACCAGCGCGGTTGACCGCCAACGCTGCAGAAGACCGATCCCACGTGAGATCATTGAGCACGAAGATACTGTTAATTACTCGGGAGATGCCCGTCGATTGGCGACGCGGCTCGTAACGTAGTGACATCGGGAATTTGTGGGAATGAGTGAAATTCGTGATAACTATGACGCGGGATAAAGATCGGAGTTCTAATGAACATCCTGCTAACCTACAACCTCGAGTAGCCTAACGTGACATGCATGCTAGCCTAGTACCTCGAGTAGCCTAAAGGTGGCCTCCATTCCATTCCGTTCCGTTCCGCTTAGTTTCGTTTCGTTCCGTTCCGTTCTATTCCGCTTCGTTCCGTTCCATTCCGTGCCAGTGTAGACCGTGCTTAAAGCACGGACTACACTGCCACGAAATCCGTTCCATTGTACGCATAGGGGTTGCACTTTTCACGCGGTCAGTAAAAATAATTTTCGTCTATGATTATAGTGAAAGTGCGTCTGTTTGCCTACAAAGTGGTGCCTGGCATGTATATTAAGGGGTTATAATGGCAAAAAGTGGTTGAAAAATATTAAAAGAGACAAGAATGTAGAAAGTAGTAGAAAGTATTAAAAGAGTAAAAATATTTCAAAAAAATTCTCAAAAGCGGTGATATATGTACAGGTAGGGATTATAAAAAAAATGGCCGAAAAGTGGTCAGCGGGTGCGAGCCGAGCCGACAACAAGGGACTTGCCACTTCGATCCAAAAGCTCGGCCTCAAGCTGCAGCAACAAAGGCGTTTGTCTCGCGTTAATTTATGGTCCTCAAAAATTCCATTAGGGCTCAACTTTACCTGCCCGGGCTCCACCTCACGGTCCCCGATAAATCTCCCCCGTTATATGTTCCGCACATGCTACACCTCCATTTCGTTTTAATGCACCTTATTTCGTCCCGGGAAAAAATTCGTATCTAATAACTTCCGCCATCACGGCCCGCACCAAATAAATAGGACCATCAACTCGCACGCCCCCCTCATCCCTACGTTTAATTCCCTGGTGTTTGCCACAACATGTGCCTTCGTTCGCCTATTATTGTTCATTCTATACTTTTCGAAATCGAAATCGCCCAGTCCAGTGGTCCCCCCACACTTCTCGTCTAAGGATTCCTCGGGTCGACCTTTCTTCCAAGAGCATAATATTTCTGAATTTCCCGCCCCCGTAAATCACCCTTTGATCCGCCGTCATGCATCCCCCGCCCCCCAGTCGCCAAGGTAACGGGACAAAGAGACCGCCGGACGTGGGGAAAAGCTCGCGCAGCACAGGAAGTGTACTTTTTGTTCCACCCCCTTGAATCCCCCTGTTCCTACCCCTTTGAATTCCCCCATTCCAACCCCCTAAAATCCTCCTGTTCCTACCCTCCTAGAATCACCCCGTTCCCACCCCCATTTCCCCCCGGCACCACTGCAATATCCCCCCAAATAGAATGTCTCCCTGACCAGCCTCCCGGCCCTTCACTCCCACACCCGCCTATTCCATCCCCCCACCGCCCCCCTTAAAATTGTGTATGCGCCAACTTAGAGTACACACACATATAACTTATTGTAATTTTATAGGGGGGCTGATACATTTTAAAATGTGCTGAGTGCGCAAAGAATGAGCAATGTGACGGCCGCCGCCATGCTGTCGCTACACCCCACACCCCCGGGCCACGCGACCCGCATACACATCTCCCGCATATCCGTCCCTTATCTCTCTCTTCAAACTCAATAAATAGGAAACTGCGAGAAAAGTCCGGAGCTCTTTTTCCCCGATTCGAGTTGTGTGTGTGTGTGTGTGCGCGCTCTCCTCCTGCCATTCCGGTGGAACTTTTTATTTCCCAGCGGTTCGATCAGATATTCGGGGTAGTTTTTTTTCGGTTCGAGGGGTTTGTACTTTTCTGGGTCTCCTCCTCACGACCAAGCCCATAACACGGCTAAGTTTCCGCCCTCCGTCCTTTGTCCTCCGTCCTCTGCCCTCCGTCCTCCGTCCTCCAACCTCCCCCTACACCTTACAACCTCCACCCTCCAAACTTCACTCTCCACTCTTCACCCTCCACCCTCCACCTTCCACCCTACACCCAACACAATCTCATAGGACTAGTACTGATGCTAAATGAACGGTCTGAAGCACGCACCTTACGACTGGGGCGTTGCTTCCACTATCAGGTCTCACTGACTCTACTAAAAAAACGAAAATTTTTCAGCTTTTTCTCTCCATTACAACCGTAAAGGCATCTATTCGCATTCTCACCCTCGCCTCGACCTATTTGACCTACACCCTTCCGTTCCCACCCTTTTATTGACGTCAATAGAAAACTTCATGCCCTTGAGATTCGACCCTAAATGATGTTCGCCCTAAATGTTTTCCCATTTCTCCACCTCTGTTGTTTATTTGTCAAAAACAAGGTTTGATAATTCGACTTAGCATATCAAAAAGCAATCAGACGATCTTCCCTGTGAATATCCAATATGAGTGTGCGACATACATGAATTACAAACATAATTATTCGATAAAAATTTAACCATTTAGTCTACGATGCCTATGGTTCAACCATGATGTTGAGGTGAACTACGATTGGAAAACTGTTGGAAACCACGTGAATTAAAAACCGATTTTCCATAAGTGATAATTGTTTTAAAAACGGAATTCCCAATCCACCAACGTGGAAAATACGCTGTAAAAGAACTGAATGTTACAATTTATTCTTCCTGTGACGCGGGCACGAGGGGAGCGTATTCCTGAAGGCCTCTTCCCTAGAATAAATTTCCCCAAAATTGCCCGTCTGTAGATCCAACGGTCGGGATTTGGGATCCTCGAGACCCTAGCCTCCCTCCCCCTAGACCCGAGACATACGGAGGTGCGTTTTCGTCCCACATAAAGCTCCTTCGCGACCGATGCGGATGATTTGTTGGGCTCTACCTAAAGAATACTAAAAAAAAGACGAGCGGAGCGCAAATTTAGATAATGCACCGCAGTTCAGACGGGCATAAATCAGGGGATGATTTTAGGCCTGGCGAGACCGAACGCCGCATACAAATGGGGCGTGGGAGGTTCCTGGAAAACCCATATCACTGTGGAGACAGTTTGGGAAGAATAGAACACCGCAACGGCAACTGATAGATTTTAATCTGCGTACGGTTTAAAGACTCATTATACCTTTTAGTTGTAGTGTCGTATAATGTGTCATCTGCAAAGTGATCGAATTTTTAAACTTACTGTTCTTTTATTGATTACCTAGTTCAATACCACACATACTATTGTGCTGTACTAAAATAATTACACACTGTACTGAAATAATTACAACCCTCTCGTTAGTAACATCTCGATTCTTCAACTCTCAGACCTCTCGCGCAGTAACTAAATCCATCAGATTGTTTTCGTGGTCCGTTTGGCAGGTACGTCTTCCCGTTCCGTCTCCTTATGTTTATGCATCTGCCTCTCCACTCGCATTTTCCCTTTGAATTTATGGAAATGCACCCCGGCGATCGGTATCAATGCTAATGCGGTGGGAGGTCGGCTCGGCAGGAGGAAAAAAAATCGAGTAATTGGAATACTCCGCGGATGAAGTAATTGGGATGCCTCCTCGTCTCGGAACGTCCGTCTCCGAATTAAGGCCAACGCCGCGATCGAGGTGCCCCCGTGAATCGGAACGTCGGAAATTTCACAATGCAAAGAGAGCCCTGCAGGGCTCGAATTCGAACCATAAATCGGCCCGGTCCCTGAAGAACTGGAGCCATAACTTTGGCGGATCGAGCGTGTATAACATGACGATAACTTCATTTCACGAAGACAGCGGCCATAATTCTGCTATCAGTACCTGGAAACACCCTGCTGATCGCAAGGAGTTATATATTGAGGTCATCCAGGGACCATAAAGCAAGCGGCTTGCGCTGTGTGCTTCCTTGCATGGGCAATTTCGTGTGACGTGGGCGATTTTTTCCCGCGTTCTATTGGAGCACCCACGCCCCGAGTTCGCCCGCCTGACAGTACGGCATTAGGCGTAATTTGTTTCGGGTTTTGATGTAACAAATAGCCCAAAGTATGTAAAAGAGTTATTACGTTGATTAGTTTAATTCACGTTGGTGCAACCGGCCCCTAGTAATAAACACAATTTGGAAAAAAGCAATCATGTACCTATAAGGTTGATAAATTAGGAAATCTGTTTGGATGGTAATTGATAGCATTGATTCCAATGTGGAATGTTCAAACAGCCTTTAAGTGTAATTTCAAAAATATGATTTACATTTGTAAACCAGCTGAGGGAGGTTAGGTTAGGTTGGTGAAGCTCGACCACCAATTTTCCGGCTCCGCTCTAGAAAAGTTGCCGCATTAATCAGGCTTAAAACGAATTCATCAGACGCCGCGGCTCGGAATTAAATCCAAAAACTCTTCCAATTTAGCCGGCAACGGACGGAAACCGACCGGCCGACCATAATGGATGCTTTCGCGCACGTCCGAAATTAATTTATAACAGCGCGCACTTTATTATTCTCCATTCGTTTAATTATGAAATATTGTAAAACACATGTTGGCGCGCGGCTTTTAATTAGCGCTTTACTTTAGCATAAATTCCGGTGGCGCCCATGAAATCATTATTAGCGCAAATTAATACAGGCGAGCAGTGAGCTTGCAAAACTGGACGGCGCGGTGACCTGAAATTGTCGAACTTTCAGGACATTTCCATTATGAACATTGTCCCATTTGCAATGATTTTTAATTTATTTTTTCATTTATCATTTTATTTATTTGCATGGAGGTATTTATGTTGCAACTCGAATACACGGACGTCGCTTGGCGTTATCGAGATATCAATCGCCTCCGCCAACTTGAGGCCGTCCATTCGTCACTCAATTTTCCACTTTCCCGCGGTAAAAATCCCGAGTTATTTTTAAATTTTATGATCCTCGGAACTACTGCGTCGCCGGAGTTGGGTAAATCCTCTCTCGAAAGCTCAATTGAATCACTTATCAAGTCGAACAGATTACTTGCTCTCCGATCCGGACGCGACGTGTTTACACGAGGCAACAAGGAGTAATCAAATGTGATAACAACACAATAATGACAGCCATATAGCACAGTATATCACCCTTAGTGAAGAGAACGGGCTTCGTACTAAAATCCCATTGGTTTTTTCCGTACCATCTTTCAAGCGTGATGAGAGAAGCGTGGTTTGAAAAGAACCGTCCCAAAATGCTGCACCATAAAACCTAACAAAGAGATCAGGCAAAAAGAGAACTTTCACATTTTTTCCACCCGGAGGCAACCCTTAGCTTTCTGAAGAGCGTCCCGTGATTCATTGGGGTGCAGCTTTCTAAGAAGCCACCCTCATTGCGACGGCCGCAAACTTTCTAAAAAAAAATGTCAGCCAGAACTCAGTGTCGTCCGGAAACCCAAAGAGGTAGCGCGAATGTCGCAGGTGCAAATTTAAAAAAACTCCGCCCGCGCCCGTGTAAATCTGCATTAGGAGTGCTCCGTGTTTGTGTTTGCTCGCAACATCTGCACTGCTTGCTGCTATCCACAATAAAAGTGACGCAAATAAGAAGTAATGCCGGCTAACGACGCGTAAGCCCCGGAGCTGCGAGCCTTTTTGGGGATTTCTGGCGTTTTGTTTGACTTGCTGTAAGTGTCACTCGTTTACTTTAGTGCAGTAGAAATGCGTATTTTTGTCGTGCTTATGCCGATGACTCCACACGACTTGTGCTTGATTTCCAAATATTTCCCGTACGTATTGTTCATAAATCGCGGATGATTCCCGAGCGATTTCCAAAAAAAAAATCCAATATCATTTTCCCCCCCCAAGTAAGCTTCATTTTCGACATGCGAAAGCCGTGGCCCGTTCAGAATAACGGTGGAAAAAGCGGCCTTCCCCGCGCCCACAGTTCATAGAGTTATCAAGTTGTCAGCAACTTTTTAACTCGTGTGTGCCGTATAATTTCGTCGGGGCCGAGCTTTTATTTTTTACGTCATGCATTTTACAAGACTTTTTGATTTATCTGCCGCGTCGCGGGACCAGCTTTCCCCCCATTCGCGGCTTGTTGGAACGTTATCTCCGGAATACCATTAGGCTTCCTGGAAGCGTAGCCGAAAAAAGTCTCCCCCCTGCCGCGCGCGGCTTTTCGGACGGAAAATGCCCTCGGTTCAGTTTCACCTGCACCCGCATCCCACTCTTGAGGGATGGAGATCCTTTTGGGTTGGAATTTGCAAGTACGCACTTTGAAATTCTTACCAAATGGAATTCCATAATTGCGATGGAGTAATTCTCTAATTGGAAAAGGTGGTATAACGAAGGGTGTTGGTTACAAGCTGGGATTGCAGAATTAATGAAATTTTAATGACGACGTACTACTCAAGTATGGGTGTGATTATTTTATGTAGAACGTGTTAAATTCTTAGGGTATTTCACCCTGAAATCTCTCAATGAACTCGGGTGCTACTTTAGTCGCACGGGGTGGATTCCAATGAAGGAGCAGGGGGAGCGCTCAGGTCACTCGATAAATCCACCCCCTTATCAGATCGGCTTGACACAATAGTTTCTAAAACTTAAAAAGATACTCAATTGCATCCATCCAAGCGGGAAATGAGGAGACCGCAGATAAAGGGCAGGATAAAGCGCCGAGGTTGGGCGGGGTTGTGGAAGGGAAAACGTTCTCAGGGGCTGGGGTGTCGCGACTAGGAAAGGGGAGAGAGTGGAGAAGGAGACGTGGGAATGGCGAGGGAAAAGCGGAGAAAACGAGGGAGAAGCGAAGGAAACGCGCGTATAAAGTGGAGAGAACGCAAAAGAAAGGGGAAAGAAAAGCGAGCGAAAAGCAGGGCAAAACGGGAAAGACAGAGAAAGAGGGCGAGGGTTGAAAGTGGGTGGGCGACGGCGGCGGTCGTCGCGAAGGGAGCTGTGAACTTTTAAACCGGGCCACCATAAATTGGTGCGTACAGATGGCATTGCCGTTGGATAGAGGCAGCGGCATCTGCGGATAAAGCTGTTCTAGCTGCAATACGACATTTTATTCTGACGTTTTGTTTGCCCGCCGCTTCCTGTGTGTGTGTGTGTGTGTACAGAGGGCGAAAAGGAGCCTCGGGGGGAGGACGGGGACGGAGCACTCACAAAATAACCCTTCGGTGCTTCGTTTTAGTCTGGGAAAGCTTTATGGGCAAGAAAATTTAATGAGATTTTGATTGCGCTGTGTGGTGCATTACTTTAGTTTCCTTGTGATTCGACCCCTTTTTGCCTCTCCCGCATCCAGTCCGGACGCCGCGCCCCACTAGACGGGCATTTCTGGAGTTTGTTCGAACCGATTTGGATCTTATGTCAATTAAAATTTGTACGTTCGTCATCTTCGCGTGAGTTACAAACGGATGGACGGACAGACAGACGCACGGACGGACGGACAGACAGTCCGACAGACTGATAGTCGGACGACAGACGGACAGACGGGCGGAGTCTAACAAACGGACAGAAGGACAGATGGACGGACATACGGTATAAAGTATGGACAGTACGAACAGTCGGTTTAAAGGACGGACAGACGGACGGTGGGAACGACGATTTCAGACGCGAACCGATCCGGGAATTTTGCCTCCGCGCGGGCAAATTAGCGATGAGGAAGTGCGGAAAGAGAGATAATAAATACGTTTTAATTATAACTTATTGCCCTTATCCGAGATTACGCGGACCATGATTAAGAGCGCGGCAGTAAATTAAGGATTTGTCAAAATTTAAATGGGACCTCAGCGATAACTCATCAGATCCGCGAGACGGGCCGCGAAGCTATTTATCAGAATAGATCAAGATCGGACCGGGTTGCGCGCACCCTTCCCCATTTGTCGTGCCCGCCGCGCCACGCCGGGCGAGTGCGAGGGGTCACTACGGCGGAGGAGGGAAAAAAAGAGGAGGAGGACCGCGGTCCGCGCAACGGGAACGATTAAGTCATATATTTTATGGCGGAGCTGCGCTGAGCCGGAGCGGAAGGAGAAGTGTATTAGCGAAGAGAGGCGAGTCCGTAGAAGGTGAGCGTCCACTTTCTGACAGGACTGGACACCATTAATTCGGAGTGCGGCCATCACTCCTTCGAGGGGGCAAACCGCTCGCCGGTCGCGTTGTCGGATTTCGTAACGCAGCCTTAAATTTTCGACCGGGACAAATTATACCCTACCCAACAGAAAATTGATTTAAGTACGCTTCAAAAAAAAACCTAGGGAGGAGTAGAGGTTATGTTGTGAAAAGAGAACCTGATTGTTTGAAATTGATGTCGCGCAAGGCCTTCGAAATATCTCATTTCGAAGACACCGAGAAAAGAAGTTGCAGGACGTGCTCGAGAACTACAAGTCCGACCCGACAAAATCCGGCCATAGTTCCACAAGCGCAGTTCCTTTAGCGAGCCAATCCATCACCCACCCAGCTAGCAACATCCCTCCACCGTGGGGCGTCTCCAGTCCAATATAAAACTTAGCAGCGAAGGAACTCCCAAGCTCCCACCTCAATCAGCTAGGAGGGTTGCGCGAGGCAGGGGGGGTGGGGGGGAGGGCGGTGTAGGGAACAACAAAGAAATTGAGAGCTCCGTCGCGCGACTTCCTCCGTTTTCCCCCAATCCGACCCCTCGAGGAGCGTCCGCTTGTGGAAGAAAGGCGCGGATCAGCGCCCCCTTCCGCCCCGAATGTGACATACGCCCGCCGATAATTCCGGCCCCGTCACAATCTAACCTGCTCGGGAAGTTTGGTCACGCCAAATGCCTTTACGAGCGTCGGGGGTGACATAAAGAAAATGAAAAACACTATATATGTGTGTTGTTGTGCTGCATTGTCTTGGCGGGAAGGTGATGCTACTGACAACCGGCGCGGCGCGCTTCGCGTTTCCACCGCTGACGGAGACCTCCCCCTTAACTCAACATTGCCCCAATATGCACGTTACCATCAACAAAGTCTTCCCAATCGCCTTAACACCTCCCAATCCGCTTCACTGTGCATATGAATAGTCAATAGTTTGCACTTAGTTTGCAAATAGCCAATAGTTCGTACATACTCTATGTGGAAATAGTCAATAGTTCGTACATACTCTATGTGCAAATAGTCAATAGTTCGTACATTCTCTATGTGCAAATAGTCAATAGTTCGTACATACTCTATGTGCAAATAGCCACCACATCCATACTTGAATTCTCCCCGAGATTGATAGACCTCAACACGGGGAAAAAACTGAAAACTAATATTCCCAGGCATTATGCAAGCCGAGGCAAAGACAGGACCGGGAGCGCCGCGCCGCGGCGCGACGCCTCCTGCAAGCCACATTACATCTCCTTAAAGCCCAAGGTGTCTGGTTTAAAATGCTAATCCCCGCAAATGGGGTGCGCGTTATTTTGAGTTACGGCTTTGTTTTACATTTTTATTGCGGCCGCATTTATAATAACGTTTTTCAATTTGTGGTGATATTTCTGGGGCGGGCGGCGACGCCGCGGGGCGCCCCCCCCCGCCCTCGCTAATGGCGTTTCGGGGATGAAGGGGGGGGGGGGAGAGGGAGAAAATACGGGAAATGTCCTCCAAATGCGGCGACGTTCGGAAAAAGGGAGGAAAGTCGTGCGAACGAGAACAAGGGGTTGTTGAGTGAACTGTAAACTTGTGGAATGTTGTGTGCTTTGCCCAAGCGGAGCATTTTTGTATTATGGGGAATTTTGTGGGTTCGGACTGAGCGTGGATTTGTTTGCAGTGGCCGGGAATGTTGGATGCGCGCTGGGGACGGTTGGCCGACGCGGAGGGGGTGATTAGGGGCGGCGCGCAGATGCTCCCTTTTAAATGCCACCTGGAAGGGCGTCGGCGATGCAATTTTAATCCATCTTCCTGCCGACTTTAGAAGGGGAGGCCTGGAAATTAACCGGTCGGGATGGGGTGAAAATTTGCACTTTTGGTGGTGCTCGAGTGGAAAGGGCCCGCCCCCTGTGATACACTACTGGGCGTAATAAAGTTGCGGAAACAAAGATTATGCTAATTTGGTGAATTTAACATTAACTGCATTCTGAAATGTGAAAGTATTTAAACTATGGTAAATGAGTGGGCATAGTAAACATGAGAATTCCAAGAAAATGGTAAATGACTGGGTAGTAAACATTATCAGAATTGAAAATTTCAAAAGAAAAATTAAAATCACAAGAATCACCATTTCAATTAAATGCCTTGGATCAAAGAGTAGGCTCAAATGGCGAACAGTTGTTTTGCCATATACTATCAAAACAACAATATTAATTACGTCGTCATGGCTGATCTAAACTTATCCCATCGTAATCTCGATTGGTGAATTGGGCCGAAATATACGGCGAAGCCGGGCGAGCACCAATCTAAAATTGAGTCAAGCGGAAGGGCAACACGTAATTAGAAAAGGGCAATCCCTCAGAAGAAAAAAGAGGGAGGGCTGGGGGACGGAATGGGGAAAAAGGACGGCGCAGACCAAAGGAAGATAAGTAGCTGTATTCTTCACGAGTAACGATTTCCTTGTGGGGATCCGTGAGGGTGGGTGACGGAGGGTGGATGTTTTATTGATCACGGGCCCTCGGTCACGTGGACCGCTGGAAGGCATAACTCACCCCCCGCCAGTCGGCCGAGCAAGCGATGGGGTTGTTTTTATTATGCAATTAAAAGTCGTTTGGGAAAAATCGCCCTGATCGTCGGGAAATTTAGGTGGGCATCACATGCCTATATAGGTATGTATAAGAGATCGTGTGTAAGTGCCAAAATAACACTAACAAATACGTTTTTATTCTGATGATGGACGATATAGTACTACGTAGGTATTAATTTGAGATAACTATAGGAAAGAAAATGATAATAAAAAAGTTGTGCGGCACCAGGGATCGAACCCACGCGCGCACGACATCAATCGGATCGCTTTAACCTACCCAAGCGTTACGTGTAAAGTGCTGTGTTGTGCAGTGATGTTTTTAGCCTAGAGGTGATTGACGGACGGCCGAGCGGGCGTTTTATGACGCGCCACGAGACAATTAAGGCGGATCAATTGGGGCTCGCGATGGCAGTAAAGATTACGGGGGACGACGACGCAAACGCACGACGCAAACGGATTAATGAAGGCAGTGGCCGCGGCCACTTAAAAAGCCATTAACGAAGGTCGCGCGAGCGGGGAACCGTCGCGGGCCGAACAGTGGCGGAAGAAGGATCGTAAAGTCGGAGGATGAAGGAGTCGCGCAATAAAAGCCTAATGTACCTACTCGGGCTGGCTCTGATTTTTACGACCTGTTAACTCGCCCGTAAATGTCGGTTTATGTCCTTTGCGGCGCTTGTTTGCATGTTTTACACCGATTATGGCCTTTTTATTGGCGGGCCGTTTGATTTGACGAGATGGGTCGTTCGCTGCGCTTTTTTCACACGCCCCCGCACACGCCCGTTTCAACTAGCGCGCTCGTAAATATCCTCAGTTGGCGGGTAACCTGTGGGTTCGTTTCGTTCAATGACGGAGGCAGTAAAATCCGAAATACTATACACTTTATATAGTGTATACTTTATATTCTAAATAATTAAATGTGCATCACTGTAAAAACTGTACCATTTTGTTAAAATTTATAAATGATATCTTAAACTTAAATCATTCGCGATTTTTAATAAAATTTATTCGCTGACAAACATTTCGAAAATGGCTATTGAAAAATGTTAAAAAATCGAATTCTACACATTTAAAATTAAATGACTATTGAAAAACAAAAAAATTCATTCACGCCCTCTTGAGAGAGCAGTTCGTTGAATGGGAGATAATCGACTGGGAAAAAATGTCCGTATCGAAAAGAATTCCCTCTGGTAGAGTTGGGCCGTACTTGCGAGAGATTTGCCACGAAACGTATGGCCGATAAAAGAAAACGACTGTTTAGGGGCCCTCTCGCCCCCTTAACGGTTCGCAACTCAACTACATAAACCAGCTCTGGTACTCCGAGGCCGGCAGATGAAATCCCGTATGGCTCAATCCAATGCATTCTGCGTATTCTTCGAAAAAAAGTTGAAAAATAATGACCGATTTAGAGTTAATAAAGCCCAGTCCGAGAAAAGATCAAAAAGAGAGCGCGAGTGAATTACGATAATGGCCACGGAGACTGAAAGAGCGGCTGCGACTCGTTTGAAGCCCCCGCCGCCACCTAGCAGTTAGTAGCTGAACTATAAACTACACAGCTCCCAGCCGGCGCTGGATCAGCTCGCGTTACAACCTCCCATTGCAGTTTACGACCGCACAATTGGCAGTTTACAGCAACAATAATAATTTTATGGGGTCTCCGCTTTCTTTTCCGGCACCTCTCGGGTTTTCCGCTATTCCCCCGACAATGTACGTGCCGTGGAGGTGCGTTCTTGGGATTGTTGAAAATTCGACACTTCCTGCGCGGAGGGAATAATGTTCCCTGATTGCCTGCCAGATGGCAGTGACGGCAATGCATGGGCTTTTGTTTTTTCTTGCCTTTAGGAGCAAAAACACTTGCTATTCAAATGAGCGCTCTAATTTTTCACGGGATGTTCTCAATTTAAATTGGTTTCAGTTTTGATTCCTATTTTATTAGGGACTTTTACCATTATTACCATTGTGTTTCTTATTCAGATTTATATGATTTATTTACTATTATTATTAAATTAATGTTCTGATTACGTGATAAATATTGGAAATAAAGTATGTAAACTAATTCGCAAGGAACAATTCGCAGATATGCTTGTTGCGAATTCGGGACCGGCTCCAATAAATTCCACTATCGCACGCTTTTCGCCGACGGGACGAAGCGATTGCGCGAGGAACGGGAAGCGAAGGGAGGGAATTAAGATAATTGTGTTTCCATTCGGCCATTCGTAATTCCTTCCGGAATTTATGGAGCCGGGGAATTTTGGCGTTTAATCTTTTGGGTCGGAGGAGAGCTCCTCCGACCCCCACCCGTCTCTTTTCTGTAATTCCGTAATTACTCCGGCCTGATGGACGGCCCAGCTTTCGGGCTCTGGCAAGTCCTGCGCCTCCTCTGGTCAGGGGGGCCCCTTGTAATTTAATATGGGCCGAAAGGCGGGCTTTTAATTGTCCCGGAGGCATTAAACCCTTCCTAACGGATTAACTTTCCTCTTTCTTTTTGCCGACTCCAACTTCTTCGGTCCCCTCTTTTAGCACTTTCACAACTATGAGTCCCTTTGGTGCACAGTTGCTTTGTTTGGTGCACACTTGCGTTGTTTCCCCGCCGAAACAATAACGATTTTTGACATTATCAACACAATAATGTGATAATTGTGACGTATCTGTCATAATTCGCGTGCTGCACATCATTGTTGTGCGTAAGGACATTAATTTCCCTTCCCCTCCAAGCGACCGTTGTTTGCGGTTTTATTCAATTCACGCCCCAATTAACGTTTCACGAATGGCGTCATTATAATTCGGTTAATGTTATTTGTATTTTTCGAACTGCGATTCGTAGCTCATTAGGCCACCAGTGCATTAATATCGCACGCGGCGTATTAAAACCGCGCCAATTGTGAATCCATCGCGTCGAGTAAATTCCCCGCGTTGATTTAGGGCCGTAGCCGACGTTTTATTAAAATATATCGCATAATGAATGAACCATTTCGAATTACATGAGCGATTAGGGGCTGTACTGTATCGACCGTCACGTATGCAGATTGGCGTTTTGCAAATTGAAATTGGAAAATCACAATAGGTATTTTAATTGAACGATCGTTTGATACGTTTTCAATTGATCGTCTGAAGAACCCTTTGCAACCAATGGCGAGAAAACAATACCGAATTTTGCCGTCTAATGAAATAATGAGCCTGGAAGGAAATTGGTCTGCAAAATATCAGTCAAATTGACCAATCAAGTGATAATAACGTTCATTAGTGAATAGTTAAATTGAATGAAAACTCATCGCTGAAATAATTAGTTTAATGAAGATGTACACTCAACGTACTGTGCAGTTGGAATAAATTTAATTGAAAACTTTTCACGGAAAAAGGTGCAACCCGAAAAAAAAACCCGGCGATAATGAATTCAAATGGCACGCAGGACAAACGAATCCAACGAGTTCCCGGACCTTCGAAATGAAAACCCCCATACTCTTCCCGTAATGGGAAAATTGTATTGCAATAAGTCACGTAAATTGAACCTCTAATAACCCATCCCGCTAATTGAATGCTACCTCCGAGACGTATAATTAAATGGGGACGAATGGCCCTCGCTTATCATTGGGAAAGGGAAATTGGCGGAGCCTGGGGGGGGACGCAATTTTCCTCCCCGCGCGCGTGCGATAAAAACGCGATGGCTTTTGGGGCACAATGGCCACCGGACTCCTTCGCCTCCATGGAATGCCCATGATGGCGCGGCAATATTTCAAGCCTCCTGACAATGATGGCGCGGCCGTATTTCAGGTAGCCTGACAATGATGGGGCCAACTCCACCCATTCAGCTATGTCCGTCAGAGGGACCTTCGTTTGGCCCACTTTCCAATTCCGGCTTTGTCGGGGGGGATGCGATTTATTGGGTTGGCACTATCAGTGTCTTTGAGCAATGCGGAAATCTTTTCGCTTTACCAGATTTCCTTTACCGTCTTCATCCGGAATTATTTTATAGTTAGTAGTAGTAAACATAATTATAAATAAAAATAAATATAAATGGAAATAAAATAGAAATAAAAATAAATAAAAACAAAAATACAATTAGATTCACGATCAAATCGACTCGCGATCGCAGGGAAACGCGGGAATTCCGATTCCATAAATCGGACGCATTATACCGCATATTATTTTTATTTCGTGCCGCGTCCGCTCAGATTAAACGAGAGAACCAGTCGCTAAAAAGGCACCGAAGAACCAAAAAGAGCCGATGACTAACGACCATCGCCCGCCTTTTTTGGTCAGTGGACGCCGAAGCGACGGAGAGGCGAAAGTATCGGCGACAAAGCCGGCCGGGATGTCGAGGCCGCCAATTAAAACCGAATAAGTGCGTTACGTTATTAGCCTGGAATTATCATAATGAGTCCTCCGCGAGATGCGCGGGGAACAATTAGCGAGGAATGAAGTCATATGTTTGCACTTAAAGTGGACAAATTTTGGGTTCAACTGGAGTTACGTCACTCTCCGTTTTAAATATTAAGGGGGGCGAGGACGTGTAGCGGACGATAACGGGAAGTGACACAATTTGAACACCACGTAGAGCTAATATTCTTGGTCATTGCCGTTTTGTGTCCCGAAATTCTTCAAGTAAATAAACGAATCGTAACTTTTAGATATGATTCTTCGAGCAAACAATCGAAATTTTAACAATGACTCCAAATTTTATTCCATTAAATGAAGTATTTAAGACTTCAACAGAGGGTATTTCACGAAGATAATTTTTTCATTTATCCTAATTGTGAAGGTTTTGTCAAAATTGGTATCCCCTTGTCTTGAGGTACCTTAACCTTAAGTTATACCGGGTGTCCCAACACATACGTCCCTCATCATAACCTTCACAGTGAATATAAGTGTCAGGTCGTTCGGTATGGAGGGCACTTCAACCTCAAAAAAAAACCGTCCACCAACCACGCAAAAGTTAAGGGTCCGCCAAAAAAAGCAACATGAAACTCACCTTTTTGTATGGACGCTATGTACAGTTGCCTAACACCTAGGAGTATTCGATCCACTAGTTCTGGTCCACCTGGCCCACCGCCGCCGCTGCTGCGGCAGCCTTCTGCGCCTGGGCCTGCTTCTCCTGCTCGTTGAGCTCCTTGATGGCCTGGATCTCCTTCTTCAGCTTCATCCTCCTGTTCTGGAACCAAATTTTGATCTGCCTTTCCGTCAGACAGAGGGCGTGCGCCATCTCTATCCGCCGCCTTCTCGTCAAATAGTGGTTCGTGTGGAACTCCTTCTCCAACTCGAGGGTCTGGTACCTCGTGTAGGTCTGCCTACCTCTCCGGCGAAGGCCATTGGCACCTGCAACGGAAGACGCCAATGAATCAAATTTCACATCGCACTGGACGAAACGAGAAATATTTGAGTCCTCAATCTCATCTTGACACCGATTGGTCACCTCCACGGCAGATCATAACGGTATGCTTGACATGCGGACGCACTAACTCGATGACATAATTCGTCTGATTTGTCGGAGTACGTTTAGTTAAATTATATTTAACAGAAGTATGTTTAGTTAATAATTTGATTGGGGCGTCTTCTACTGAGATAACGGGACGTCTTCACTGAGATAATTACCGGGACGTCTTCCACTGAGACAATTACCGGGACGTCTTCCACTGAGATAATTACCGAACATGCGTCAGATTAGCGGGAACGATCGATCAAAAAAATACCCTCACGTGTGCCTCTCGCATTGTCAGGATGCGGCCTCCTGCGGGAGCTCCGGCATCGCCGACACGAACGTGCGCGGATTTGTTTTTTTTTTCTTTTCGATGCGAGATGCGGCCGGGCTCCTCCAGGCTCGGAGGAGCCTTTTCCGAGAACGCGATGCTGGGAACTGTCCGTGTGAGTCGGGTCGAGATTATGAGGTTCTCCGGTGCGTCCGGCCCGGCGTGCTCGCGAGAGGAAGACGGGGTTCGTGATTGGACAACAGGTACGAGGAGTCCTGCTGTTCGGAATAGAACTGCAACGGGAGATCGGGCGGATAAGAGACGGAGGTGTCGAGGCAGGTATCCATACAAGAGAGCAGGACCGTCCTGAGAACGGTGCCTCCTCCTACCAACTGCCGATGCCGGTGTGAATCCGGCCTGGGACTTCGATGTTGGTGCGCGCTATAGATGCTGGGATAGAGGCCAGGTGAAATTTGAACGTTGCACTTGCAATTGAATAACATGTTAGTGGTCGTCGCCTATTGTGCCTTCTGTCTATTTTCCTTCTCCCATCTCTTTAAGCCTCTCCCCCCCGGCCGGCCTCATTAACTAACTCAATGATTCTGGTAGAAAACTATCGAAGGGGTAAAGCGTCGAAAAGGTGGCGACGCTTTCCCTCTCCTATAGTTTTCTACCAGAATCATTGAGTTAGTCGATGAGGCCGGAAAGGGAGACGGAAAGAGAGGAGGAAGAAAAAGGAGGGGAAGTAAATTCGCACGGGCGTCCGCCATAGACCGTCTTCCAGAGAAAAGGTCCCCTGCGGTTTTCGCGCGACGGGATAGGCGGGTTCCATCGTCAAGGCCGTCCCGGGGATAACTCATCCCGCCGGGGGATAACTCATCCGTCGGAAGGATAACTCAAGAGCCGTCCGTTCCGTTCTTCGCGCGCTGCCGTCGCCCCCCCTCCGGTCCCAAACCCCCCCGGCCCCGACCAGTAAATATTACGAGGATTAATCACCTCGGGTTTTGGAAGCCGCTGCTTATTTACGGCCGTTATTTATCTAGATAAAACGAATCGCCAGCAAATGCACAACGGCCGTATATTAAATAAGAAAAGCGTACGCCGGGGCATTAATTCATCTCACGGAGAGAGAGCTGAGGTCGGCTCCTTCTGCCCCGGCCGTCGCGCGGATCCGCGCGCCGCTCCGCGGCCGATGGTTTACGGGCCCGATCGATATTTGCGTGTGCAGAAGAGAGGCCTGATTGAGATATTTCCCTAGATACACCGACACGGAGGAGAAACGTCCGCACGGCGAGAGCGGCCGGGCGCGGTGAGTGTTTACGAGGCCGGGGGAGACGTATTCCGCTAATAGCATGAGCTGGGGGCATTAAAAGTCATTTCGGCTATCTGCGCCCATCGAAAATATGTAAAGCGAGGCCTCGCGGTGCGGCCAATGAAGATCTTATCCGGGCGCTGATGTGCAGAGCGGGATTCTATTAGCGCCAAGATAGCGTCTGGGGTCCGTTTCCAATCGATATTTCAATGGGGGTACGGCGCTTTCTACGGACTAGGTCGGGAGTTGAGGTTCCGCTGGTTAGGGACTACTGGAGTTTCGGTACGTTATCTTTTAATGGGCGATACTTAAGAAGATTCGATGGTACTCTTGCGGATGTATCTCGGAAATCACTTTATGCCGCCACGTTTTGAGAATGTTGTGGTCGGTATCCTGAGAACCTCACTTTTGGTGTCATTTCTTTACTATGACAGCCTTTTGGTGTATGTGCGTACATAAAAGTCACTGCGAATATGAATTGTTATAATTAGATACCTACAGACCTCGCAGCCGAGACTTGCCGCTGAGACCTGCGCTAGATTCAAGGTCACCGGCAAGGCACGGCTGTGAGGGCTGTAGTACATTTA
This sequence comes from Hydrochus callosus, assembly GCA_033557855.1. Lineage (NCBI taxonomy): Eukaryota > Metazoa > Arthropoda > Insecta > Coleoptera > Hydrochidae > Hydrochus > Hydrochus callosus. The sequence goes on along the minus strand of JAUIMY010000181.1, from coordinate 40,374 downwards.
TGACGTCTTGGCATGAAGCATAGAGTCCTCTCATCCAAAAGACATTGAATACGAATAATTTATGCAAAAATATAAATGGGAATGCGTAAATGGAATGCAACCACCACCCACCAGCACCTACTAGTAAAGAGGGAGCGTGTCGCCCCCGAATGCGACGCAACCTAATATCACGACCGGAATGTAAATGCAGTGCAAGACGCGCAATTTCCAAAGGAACGCGGCCGCTTCTTTAATTTAGAGTCCTCCTCTCCCCCCGAAAGGGGGTGACGCACGCATCCCCTGGCTGGCAGTAATATCGCCCGGCCCGCAGAAGAAGGGCCCGACAAAATAAAGAAGGGTGGCCGCCCGTCCGAATGATTTGTCGTCCCATTCCGCGACCGCCGCCGCCTCCACCCCCCCCGAGAACGTACGTTCCGCCCTTCGCCTCCGGCGAATGCCGGATGGCGGTCGCAGGAGTGGCTGCGGAAGAAGGAGGAAGGAAAGCCTCTCTCAATTAAAGCCCTCGGGGACGATAAATCCGGAAAAAGGGACAGACGTTTTATTAGATAATGGCATAAATAAGAAAACTAATTCCGCGCAATTTCGTCCGGAGTTGCGGGGTTGCGCGCCCCCGCGTTTGATGCCACGTCAGCACGCTCGCAAGTTTTCAGTCGGACAACCATCGGGGAGGCTTACGCCCAGCAGTGGACGCTAAGGTCTGAAAGATGATGATGAAGATGAAATATTAGTCCTTTTGCCGAAGTCTACCATGTGTCCGAACTCCAATGAGCGGTACCGTACGTGTTTTATCTGCGCGAAGACTCGGCGCAAATTGCTCCCATGAAAATCGGGCCTACGCGTCCGAAGCTTTCCAGCAATTTTTTAATTAGATCATAATAATGGGTAAAAATGCCACCATCGCCGCAATCTCGCCGCGCGGCGAATAACTACGCTCGGCGCGGATCGCTGCATTAATGAAGAATGCCAAGGATTGTCGGATTTAAATTGCCGGCAGGCCGCGCAAAAATGCGCAAACGAGCCTCGTTTCTCTGGAATCGTGGAAAGGAAGCGATTTTACCGCCTTTGTGCTCCATCTTCACAGAACTGTGACTGATGTCTTGCGCGGCCATTACTTGTGTTAGTGCGATGCGTATGAAGAATTTTTCTCGATTTGCATTCGGCGATTCGCGGGAACCGTCGTCAGTCGTTGGGCACTTCAGTGTGCCGTGACTAGTCAGTTTCTGTTGTGTCATTTCGCATCACTTGGATCCATGGAGTTATCTTAGCTCAGTGTCCGATATTCATTGAGACCCCCATGCGCAAACTTAGATTATAAATACCTACTGATTAAATTTTAAAAATTTTAAATTGCATTTGGGATTGTTTGATACATCTACCGGTGGATTGACCCATTAGCGTCCACTGCACTATTTTAAGTACGGAACTTTCATCCCCTTGTTCGTTTCGAATCCGTGCTGTTTCTAGTTGATGGGCATTTTTGTTGTGGTCGTTGGAGTTTTCACAACTCACCACTCTCTTCGTTAGCTTCGACAGCTTACACAGTCCCAACTGAACCGCAGGATGCGTAGGCACGGCAGCGCCAGATGTGCCCTAAACCCCAAATCCCACTTTATCTATTAATTTTAGTCCGAAATTATTGGCGGTTTAATGAATTTACAGACTCTGAAAGGGTATTCAATTCGATACTCAACATAACAAATGGAACTATATATAAACAAAAAATAGGTACTAAATAATTAAATAGCTATAAAACAGGGTGAGGAGGGGAGTGCCAGATGAGGGGCGAGGAGGGGAGTGCCAGATGAGGGGCGAAGAGGGGAGTGCCAGATGAGGGGTGAGTAGGGGGTGTCGCGTGTATCACTTGATGAGGTAAAGAGCCGTCGCGATTCATAATTTGTGAGTCCAGAAATAACGAGCCGATGCAATGGCTGCGCACGTACGGTAGCAATTTTTTATTTTTCGGGGGGAGGAGGGAGGGCGACGCGACGCGGCCTTCCCCCAATAAATCCGTGGAGTGCGAGGGAACCGCAGGGCCCGGGGCACATATGGCCCGAATGCATCAACCCGTAGCGGGCTTTTTCGGCCGTTACACCCACCGGCAGCAAGTCGTAAGTCAACGGGACGCGGCCGCGTCGTTCGTTTTGTGTAATGAGAGAGTTAGGGATGGCAGTTCGTAATTTTCGTTTAAAAATACGTTTTTTCGGCCCGTTCGGTTCGGTCCCGTGCGGTTCGGCTTTTAATTTTGGACGCCGCGTCGGATGCTTCCGCTTCTCGCCACGAAACGTGCGAGGCCTGCCCTTCCATGGTTTTTCATTGAAATTTTATGCATTTTCACCTGCATCTGTATTACATTTTATTGTCCTATTGACTATTAGACCTCAACCGATCCTTCTGCAACCCTTTCCCACCAAAATCGCATCAAAACGCATTATAATAACTTTACTAGAGAGCGAGAGCTGGAGTACCGAGCAACTGAGCCTTCTTAAGGCAACACTAAGTACTGAGGGGCAACACTAAGTACTGAGGAGCAATACTAAGTACTGAGGGGCAACACTAAGTACTGAGGGGCAACACTAAGTACTGAGGGGCAACACTAAGTACTGAGGGGCAACACTCAGTACTGAGGGGCAACACTCAGTACTGAGGGGCAACACTAAGTACTAAGGGGCAACACTCAGCCCTAAGTGGCCGCAATGGATCTCGACGCGCAATTGCAATGCGACTCCTAGTCTGAGGCGTCCGAAGACACCAATCTCCATCACTTCATTTGCATCTCCCGGGCGGTAACTCAAATTAGTCAAGGCGAGATTCACACCAGTCCGCAATAATTACTGCCGGCACCCGGCTGCTTCCGGCGCGGCGGAGGAGCCCGCTCTAAATTTTTATCTCGCCACACTTTCCAATTAAACCGGGGGACTGCCCCGGGAGTGTGAAGGGTCCCACCCTCCGTCCCGTCCGCCTCGTCCCAGAAATTCCATAAATCCGAATGGGAAGGCGCGGGGGCCCATCATTCCCCAACTGGCTGGCCAATTTAAAAGTTTTAATTGTTCCGCATAAATTTCCCTTCCTTCAAGCGTACGCACGAGCACGCCATCTTGCACTCTCGTACTTTTCGAACCGTGGGAGACGTTGGACTCCCCCAAGTTTGGCTTCAGTCGAAAAAGTACGAGAAGTCTTCCTGAGGGGGAAACCCTATAGTCGCTTTATTGTTCTCCTGAAGATTCAGTTTTGGGAGAGTAAATTTGTTTCATGAGTGTAGGAAAGCTAATACCGTGTTTTTACGAGTGTAGAAAACCTACTACCGTGTTATTACGAGTGTTGAAAATCTAGATTTTGGAAAAGCTAGACAGTTGTAGTTCAAGCTAATCCTATCGAGTTGAATCGCAGGAAAAAGAACAACAAAAATTCGCGTCTGGTGACGTACCTGCCGAATCTACAGGGCCTTTAATACACTTCGGACGACTTGGACTTCTTTTCCCTGAGCGAAGCCCGAAAACTTTTCGTCTCAACGTCGAACGCGATTCACTCTCCTCCCCCCCCCCCTTGAAGTTCTGGTCCTTCGAGCCCAACTAACGTAATTGTGAAAGTCCCGGAGCTTGTTTTTTGTGCATCGAGGGTTGCGGGGGAGGGGGGGGGAGTTTTTACGACCCGAGGGTCGTCCTTAATCCGTTTAAGGTCATCCCCCGCCCTGCCAATTCGTCCGCCTCCGCATCGGGGAAAGTATCATTTCCTAAGGTCCTTAATGCGATTTTGGTTGCGTAATTGACTGGTAATTCGGTTTATGGCTCCGGATTCGGGATCGAAGCGGCTAATCTGGGCGGAATATTCGACCCACTTGCCTTCCGTAATTTACGGTTGTTGGAAATGCGTGAGGCATTGCGGGAACGCGCGAGGGTGGCGTGGAGAATTTCCACGACAATTACATTACGAGGAAGTATTTTTTGAAGGAATGTTACAATCGCAGAGCTTACGTAACCTTAAAAATTTAAGTGTAGATAAGCAGGTGAATCGATGAGTGGATGAATGGACGAGTACTCGAATAGACGAGTAGATTAATAAATTAGTACATGAATACACAAATAAATGGATTGATGAATAGAGGACGTAATTTTGACGAAAATTCCTGATCAATGTGAGGCGCTAGGGGAGCCGTCCATTCGTAACTTTACACAGGATTCGAAGGACCATGACGTGCCCCAAAACGCAATTACAGAATCAATGCGACTACTGGGAGATCGTAATTCCCGCATTGTCCGTTTATTGCCCGTGTTTACATGGTTATGACTCGGCAATCAGTGGCTCGGGGATATTTATTCAAGGGTAAACGCCCATCGCATAATTCACGTAATAGTTTTACGAGTCCAACGACGGTTGTAAAACAATCACGCGGAACAGTTTCGAGTTTCCGTACGTTTTTTTTTTTCACCGCGGCGTCACTAAACGTATTAATTATTCAAGAGGATTATTTGCAGTGGAATTAAAATAATTTGCAGCGCGAGAGGAAAAGCGGCGGTATTGTAATTAAGGTGTAATTAGGGGGTAAACAGCACTCTGACGCCTGATACATATTTATGACGCGTACGAACATGATAGGATTAATTGCCCGGGGGGTAGGCCAACTAATCTCATAATTATCTTCGCGTTGGGCAATTTACGAGGTAGGAGGAAATTTCAACTATGGTAAAAATGTACGCGTTCTTGAACTTGATGTGTAGTGTTTCCTCGTAACACCGTCTAATTTTACATTATCTGTACGCACTTACGTATCTGCATAACTCACCTTTTCCAACCTAGAATACAACTATTACAGCAATATTCGAAAATATTGATGCTAGATTGACCTATGTACAAAAAAAATACAATACTACGTCCATCCCAAAATAACTGCTCACAAATTGAATATGTACATAATGTGAAGAACATGAACTCTTCAAAACTAAGTTTCAAAAGTGTTTATTTGAGGATGAAACTACAGTAAATCCATTTCCGGAGTGTTAAATGTATAGTGCAACAATCTCCTGGTAAAAATCCACGATAAGACATGCCAATCAAACCCTCGGATGCTCTGATACTCTAAGATTGATTAGACAAAAACGCTACCCACATGGTTTCAGTATAAACGAATTTTAGTTCCAAGATGCTCACTAACGTCTCCTCTAAAAGTCTAATTCTAATTTTGCACTTACTTGACCGAATAGGAAATTTCGGCACGTTTCTGGCGCTCACGTGCTGTTAGAACGGAGCGAAAGGACCCAGGGAGCCCACATCCAGGCAAACTTACGCTTTCCTTCGGTCGGTCGTCGCATGGAATACATGCGCGAGGACCTGGGTTTTTCCGCCACCGTTTTCTAACCGCATGTGGCCCCAAAACGTCTTTTGCACTTCGCATTCAAGCCTCGGTTGCATCGTTTCGGTTTTCCCGGACGTAAATTTTGCGTAAAGAAAATTTTATTTACCCATTGCTGAAACAAAAAAAAAGATCTTCAGTTCTTCTGCCACCAACAAAAAGCCAAATATTGTGAGTTGAATTAGAGTGATCGAAGTGCAATGAAGAGGTTTTAGTGTACTCCGTCCGCTTTGACCTTCGCCTTCCACCTTTTGCCCAAAAAATTATATTTCGCCCGTTTGCTTTTTCACCTTTCTAGTCCACTTTCACAGCCCAAATAATGTTCACCTTTCTAGCCGTTTTTTTGTTGTTGATAGTTCTTCCAAATAATTTCACCCTTCGCCCAAAAACCCCACACCCTTAGCTCGAAAGCGCTCCACCCTTCGCCCGACCGCTACCGTTGCGCTCCGAAGATATTCCCAAGTGGAATTCCATGTAAGGGGCGTCTAAAATCCGTAAAATAGCGTCCCGGCAATTTATCAAAAAACCCGGTCTCATCCATCAACGTCGGGGGCTCGGGGGGTCCCGGGTGACTTATGAAAACTGAAACTTTCCGGAGACGTGGGCGAGGCGGCCGTTCGTGAGGTGAGCCGGGCCAGGGGGTTGGCTCGCCCCCGGGAAGATGGGGAGAAGGAAACAGTGGCGTATTATGGCTGCCAGGTCAGCACTGAGCCCTGGGGGATTTGCGTCGGGCCGCCTTACCGCCACCCCCCCAGTTCCAGCCCTCGGGCCCATGATATATTCTGTTGGTGTAGTTCTAATTAAGTTTACTTTGTTTCGGGGTTCTTGGGAGGGGGGGGGGGACTTTGGGTCGGGCCGTGAAGAGGGGCGCGCTTATTTGGGGGGAAAAAATGGACGCTTTCCTTGCGGAAATTTCACATCGTTCACGCTTTCTCATATACTAGATTCAGGCTTTTTGTGGGAACATTTTCTGGTGAACTATCCTGCGAAATCGGCGTCGGAAAAATATGGAAAATATTATTACATTAAATATTATATCATTTATTTCTAATTATATTATTTATTAATATTATTTAGTTATTTATTTATTAACATTATTTGGTTATTTATTTATTAATATTATTTTAAATATCTGAAACGCTGAATTGACGGTCGCTGGATAAATTATCGCTTGAAAACGTGAAAGAATGTGCGGGATGCCTTTGGCAGAACAACCCCAAAAAGAGCACTTCCTCGTACTGGTCCCCCGCGAGCTCTTTTAAGGTACGAACCAAGAATTTCCTTGTACCTGTCAAGTGGATCGCATGTCCGCAGCCCACATAAATCTAATTGTTATCAAGACCGATTGAAAAACGTCGAGGCGCTTTTTAGTTTGAATGTCACAATGCCTAAAAGGCGGCATGCATTATTTATGACCGTTAATCAAGCCCGTGAGAGAGGCGATATGGCGTTTTGTTGTGGCGCAGGCACACACACACACACATACACACACACGGACAGAGGGAACTGGGAAATTCCTCGGGGGAGTGAGCAGAGGACACGAAACGAAAATACTGACACGGGCCGGACACGGGGAGATAAATCGAAGGTGGAGCCTCCTGATGTAAAGATACAGAGCACGCGTATTTCCTTTCCTTTTGAATGCACTTCCAGCTAGGGTGATATTTATTGGGCTTATCGCGCCAGCATCGCCATGTTGCGACTATGAAGGCGATTGTTGTCGTTGTGACGTCCTATGGGACCTGTCCACCTGACGGTGCGGTGTCTTGGTCCCGATAGTTTGTTGTCTTCTTCTTCTTTTTATTCAATTTTTGGTACTTGAACCTCTAAGATCTTTTCACCAGTTACTAATGTTTGTATAATTCTCCCTTGTCATAACCGCACGATATAGACATGACAGTTGGTTTAACAATCATGAGGTTGCTGACGTTAGATATTGCAGTATAAGACGATCCCATTAGCACTAGGATATTGAAATTCCAAGAATGATAGACCAAAATTGTACATACAGTATCTAGTCTACAACGTAATGCTACACGCTAGTAAACTCATGTATGTCTGTCTGTCTGTCAGTCTGTTCTCCTAACAAGCTGATGCTCTGCTCGCATGTTCTGGCAACCTGTGCGCATTCCATCACATCCACTGACAGCCTGTGTACCACCCGAAAAAGACATGTCGAAGACGTCTCACGAACTGGGAACAAGCACCACGGTCCGTGTCCGTTCGGATAGTTGGGGACGTTCGACGGTCACGCGTGGGTACTCCTCCCGAAATCAAACGCCGAATCGAATCGAATTAACATTCAGCTTGGGGCGACGCGACGTTCGGGCCGGAGCACGTCCACCCGCCAATGATCCTGGTCACGAAGTAGTAACCGGAGAAAATTGAAAAAGAGTGAAAAAAAGGCCGCGACAATGCCGCGCACATAACAAATGTAAGTGTGTTGTCCCGGCGATAAATTATTTATAGCATGTTCTGTCAAAACGATTGTTGTTTATGGCTTTCGGCTCATTCTCGGCGGCTGCGTTACGTAATGAGCAGGTCTAATTACGAAAGGGAATTCTAAGAGTCCAATATAACGAGAAAGGCGCGCTGGACAATTTATTTTCGAGCCGACTCGGGCTGGGCTTATTATTACACTCTTGAAAACGAAGTTTTTTTTTCCTTCGTTAGGTACGCACTTAGGTACTCCCTCTATCCCAATTTGTTCTCCACAATTAAAAAAAAATACGAGCAGATATGTTTTGTCAGAACTATGATTCGAAGAGTGCACAATGAGCACAAGGCAAAAGCGTTGACTGAACCGTCAATGGTAAAAGTGACAACGGCAAGGAGATCCGTGCCCAAAGGGTGATTATAACTGCACCCAGAGGGACCCCATTAAATTTCGAGGAGGTCCCCCCCAGACCAGCCGAAAATAAACGAAGACGTAGCACCCAAGAAGGCCGCCATTGGAAGATGGCAGCCGGGCTTAGAGTACGGACATGTTTACAGCCGGGGGGGACTTAGGTAAACTAGTAAAATTAAGCGTGCCACGTAAATTCACCCTCCCCGCGCCGCCCCCCCGCGCGGAAGTAGCATTTGGCTTTCATTATGCAGCCCCCGCGCCAAAATATTAAATCTTTGTTTAATTGCCACCGTTAATTACAGCCTCGGGGAATTTATCAAGGGTCGAGGAAGAAGGGGTAATTTGGGGGGAGGCCAGGGTGCTCGATTTAGGGGTCGCACCCCTTCAAGTTCGTTCCTTTCCAATCAGCGGCGTCCCGGAGTTCACTAAAACTCCACAGTGCGGTGGTCCCGAGACTATACGTCCAGAAAAATTGAAACAACTTCAAGTTAACGTTCTAAAATGATACAACTACTTTTCTGGCTTTCAGAGTGCCCAATGGGGGTGGTTTTCAGAGAATGTCCAAAGGGTTGGTTTTCATAGAATGTCCAAAGGGTTGGTTTTCACAGAATGTCCAATGGGTCGGTTTTCACAGAATGTCCAAAGGGCTGGCTTACAGACAGTGCCCAAAAGGGTGGCCGCTTTCACAGCTACCACTAAAAGCTTCCCCTTTAGGCTTCCCCTGACAGCAACCCCGCGGTGCGCCCCGCGTCTTCCCATCCAGGAGCCCACACTAATTAGGAAAAAGGAGAGGAAACGGGCCACGCAGCTTTTAGGTGTCTCTTATGGCGGGGAGCCGCCTCCGCCGACGCTAATTTATGTGATTTATCGCCCTGATTTACGGCGTTTTTCCACCCTCGAACCGGGGGGGTGGTGGGCTGCGCGCCGCAGCCATCTTGCCCTCCGAGCACGAACCCGAGCACTCTCGGCGAGAGCGCCTCTTCTCACGCCGGCCTGCCCAAGAGCCGGAGTTTTTACATGTGTTTTGCTGTTTAATGCAGGCCGATGTCACTTAATATGATGGACGATCATTGTCGGCCGCTCACATGGTCGCCTGTTTATGATGATTTAGAGGCCGGTCTGCATCGGTTCGTCAGGCTCTCCGTGGGCTAGGCTTTACACGCCTCCCTCGCCCCGGCGCACTGGTTCGTTACCGTTTTCCAAAACTAACCGCATTGTGCTTCTCGCGTTTCCCTTTCGAGTGGCCGACAGGCCTAATGGGCGCTCATTTGGCTGGTAATGCGGCAATAATCTCAGGTCGGCTTATGGTGGTTTGAAAGTCGTCTGTTATTGTCGAATCGCCTACGATTATTCTAAAAGTCGAGTTATTCCAAAAGTCATCTTCTGTTATTCTACCAATAAAAAGTAATTTCCAATTCATGTCGAAGTCATCTTCAAGTTATCTTAATTTATTAGGTCTCAGTTATTCTTCAAGGTACTCAAGGTTTTTTAATTATTTTTTTTTTCAAGGTACCTACTCCATTTTCACCTGAAGAGATTGCTACTGCAAGTCGATAAAACAGTTAAGCAACGCAGTTCAAGCATCAATCAAAAATTTAATTTGGGAAAATTTTGTTGATTAAATATACCTACACTTTGAAACGAAGTGACTGTATTTGTGTGGTCGAAGAAACCGCGCTAAACTTCTATAATCAAAACGCGATGCACGTCGTAATTCATGCTGGTATTGGATGGCATCACCCGCAAGTGGTCCGCAAGGTGTAATTTAACTTTGGCGAAGACTGCAGTGCGTTTTAACTCGGCGAGGGGTCAAGAAAAAGCGCCCCGAGAGTCAAGAGGTGATGAAAGCGAGAGGCGGTTAGTTCGGATTATCGTTATTACGCAATGGAGATGGTGAAAAAAAAGACGCATTGTCTGACGGCGGTGAGTCTTCAAATGATAAGCTCCAGTCGATCGCCTGGAGTCGTCGTTTTAGACTTTTTACCTTGATGCCCAGGTTTCACGCTATTATTTGAGTAGGTATACGTTCTATACTTTTCAACGTCAAATAGGGTCTAAACAATTTAAAATTGGGAATAAACAATTTCAAATTGGAACTAAGCAATGTCAAATTGAGACTAAACAATGCCAAATTGGGACTCAATTGTTTCGGGTTAATTGGCAACGCCAAGACTTGGTGCGATCGAGTCCGAATTCAACCCCTGTCAGGACAAGGGCGGGTTAGTGGCGGTACGTTCGTCGTAAAAGAGGACATTTCCTGATTCTGCACAAACCCATAATCAATTTATTGAGGCTACGCCCTTTCCGATGGGGCGACCATCCCCCGAATGGCGTTCGTCAGGAGGTCCTTGGAGAGGAAGAAAAAACATTCATAACGCCATTGTTTCCGCAATTGGGGGCTTTAGGTCGAGTGGGTGGGAACCCTGGGGGTGGCTGAGAATTAACCCTCTCGGCCGAAGTTCGCCCATAAAAGAGACGACTCACCCCTCGGAGTTTGGTAAAATCTTCAAAACCGAATGACAATGTAGTGTTGCAACTATTCACCCCCGTGGATGGTTGGTTATTCGCCCCCGCGAATGGTTGGTTATCCGCCCCCGCGAGTGGTTGCCCACTCACGCCCCAAACCTGGCCGACTTAATCCATCGGACGGGCGTCAGTCGACCCACCCCCGAGGCAGCCACCCTTTTATGAGGGGCCATAACGATCGGACCCCGAGGGCCTCTCCTCAGGGACCGCAGAACTTATATAGGGCCAAGAACTTATAGGCACCTCTATTGGGAATGACAATTGGGGGTAGAAACTTGCGGATGGGATCTCAGTGTCGTTTTGTCGACGCGTCGTGGTCCCCTTGATGTTCGGGATGACTTTATGGACGCTGGTGTAGCATTCGATTGGGAATTGATGTGATTTACGCGGCTCTAATAATACAATGGTGTTTCTGACCCAAAAAAAATCTAATTTATTTTGAGTCGGGTTGAAAAATAACAGCGAGATGCAGAAGCGAATCGATAATAGTAGATTGGAAAGTTGGGGAAACCCCTATAGAGTGGAGTGTGTTGCATGGGATAATAACATTAACGCCAGAAAGCTAAGAATTATTGCGCCACAAATTGCACGACAACTCTGGATGGCCGTATTTCCGTCAACCGGCAGACATCAATGCACCCCCGCTAGAACCATCGATCAACCCTTAGCTAGGTAAATTCGTGGTAGTGCAGAAAAAAAGTTTCGGGGTGTACAGTAGTTATGGAGGGTACAGAAATTGAGAGGGTAAATCCGCTTTTTTTCCTCCTTCCTTAAGGGAGCCATCTGCAGCCTTATGGGCACCATCTGGTCCGAATTCTCCTGGTCTGAATGGAGATGGAGAACGAAGCCCCCTAGCTTAGGGTGTTGACGTGGGTTTGAGCATGGGAAAATTGTCTCTTGCAATTTTTTTTTTACCAACATATGGATTTTGTATTGATGAGAATTGTCGTCAAAAATGGATTTTGTATTAGGTAGTGAGAATTGTTTTCCAAAATGGGTTTTGTATTCAATGAAAATTATTCCCAAAATGGATTTTGCAATCCCCACACGAATTAACCTAGGGAATTTTGGACCAACTGTTGATGATGGGCTCCCGACGCCAATGCATCAAAAGGCCGAGATTGCCAACCCACCAACTAATAATTTCATTGAATAATTGATCCGCGGGCCCGCGCCCAGAATACAGCTTTTAACTCGAGATGGCGGCTCCTCGATTGGGCACCGTGATAATGAGAGCCGCAGATAACGGACGGCGCGGGCAAAAGCCGAGCGAATCTTCCAATTCGAGGCTCGGGGAGGCGATCGTCGGATGGCTGCTCCCGTCGACTTGGGAGGTCCGATGGACTGGGCATTTCGACTCTCCTCCTGGCGATTTTTTTTGCCCTTTTCGAACGGGACGGCCGCTCGTACGTCATAGATTGCGCGGGGCAGCGGCGAATAAATCCTTCTGTTCTGGCGTCGGGGCAAATGAATTGCCCCAATGCGTCCGACGCGAATTAAACGGCTCACCTCCTCGGGGAGCTCTCGGCCCGATTCGGACTGCACTGCAACCCTTTACTCATAATTTCATGTTGTGGCCTTCCTGGGATAATCACACTTGAAATGTTCACTTTTGGGCCTCATTTAATCCATTAGGGTCCAGCGCGGTGTCTTATTTTGAGGACACTACATTTTTATTTCATATATTTATTTTGGTGGATTTTATTTTTATTATTTTATAATATTTTTATAGTACTATTTTTAAGCCGTGAGGTAGAAGTTTTATATTTAAGGTAAGTAATTAGTTTATAGTGTTGCCTACCGTACAAGTGGTATAAAAAACAACCATGTACACAACGAAAGACTTGGCGAGTGCCTAAAGTGGCAATCGTGGGCGCGAGCTCCAGGAATCATTGCGCGATGCAAAGCGGATCGCGTTGAAAATATCCACAAGGGCCTCGCGGGCGCTCAAAAGGCCTGGTGTCTTGCAAATTGTGTGCAAAATCGCACCTAGAACGGCCGCCTGGGCGTCCAGGCAGGCCGGCGTGCCCGGTGTTTGTTGATTAAAATTATAGTAAAGTTGCTCGCCGCGCTTGTTTTACATTCTATTGTTTGCAGAGAGCTCCGGAACAAAGACGTCGCTCTGCGGTCGTGCCGTCGAATTTTTGCCTGCCTTCCTGTACCCAACTCGCTCCTGGCGATTCCGCAACCTATTGAGTTACTATGATGATAAGTCGGGGGGGATTTGAAATTGAACCGCATCGACTGCATAATCGCGCGCTCGCGGGCGATCGGTGACGAGTTCATTCCTTGAAGAGTTCAAAATTGCGTCCACCTGCCAACCCTTTCTTGTTCTAACGACAATGATAATCGTGGACCATAGGAATTCCTCCGGGCTTTGCGCATCTCCCCCCCCCCACCTGCCTCCCCGGAAAACGTGCATTTCGCACGCGCCCCAGCACCAGAAGCATGGGCGCATTAAATTTCCATAACACAATCATAGGTCAGGCCTCGTTACCCCATACATCACCCCATTATTCCGTTCGGCTTTATGAAGTGACTCATGCGTGAGGGACGGCGCATAACGTAGACATATTGCACGTCGAATCACATATACCGCACCGACTGACGTTTATTACTTATTGATGTCCCCGGCCAGATAAGGGTGAGGCGATTGGTTATTGAACAGCCATCGGGACAAGGGGCGCGCTCACGGACCGACGACGCCGTGGCCGAATTTTAAACGAGCATCGATTGTAAAGTATCCTTTGGCCGGGCGAGGCCCTAAATCACACTTTTCGACAGGGCCAGTGCAACGTGATCATTGGCTCCGAATTAAAATTAGATTTATGGGTGGCAGCGCTAATTTTAATGGGCAGATGCGCGAAGATGGTCGACGGGCGAGGAGGCTGGCACCGGAGAGTGCCCGTTAACGCGTGAAATTAAAATGGGGCGGTTTTGCCAACGTCTGTTGCCGAACGCGAGGGCTAGGCCCTCGATTTTGAGAAATAGTGACGTTTCCATTGTGCTTTTAGCTATTCTTGAAATTTCCAGCGTATTCAAAGCATGGGAATGATTATACTCTTGAAAATGGAGATTTAAAACAGTGTATTGTTTGCATTTGGGGTGAATAACGGTTGTTATGCATTTAAAATTTTGTTGAACGTTGGGTAGGTACTGCATAGAAGGTTAGTTGACCATTTTGCAGGGTGGTATACATTGTGCAGGGTGGTATACGTATACACCCAATACACAACTACCCTCTTTATGTTCTGTATATCCTCTCTATGTGAAATCGTCATGATATTTGACACAATATTTTATCAAACGAACGGGTTCCCGATTCCAAGAGCGGGCATAGTGGCAAATTAACTTTGAAGTATGAATTTTACAAGGTGCAACAATGCGCCCATCGTCCATCCTGACGGTCAAGATTGCCGATGCCGATGGTAATTTATTCGCGAGCGGCCGACCACTGTTTCCTGTGACACAAAGAAAGGACGAGTCGCGAGAACTTCGTAATTGGCCCCTCATTTCGGACGCATTTGGAATCACGATCAGACGCAGTGAGAGTAACTTTCGAGATGAGACGCGGGAAATTCGAGTGGGAAGATGAGGAGGAAGACGCAGAGAAAAATTCCCGCGAGATGGGGAACGGGACGTAAGAAAATTCCGCGTGAGAAGATGAGGAAAGAGACGCGCCTCCTCCTCTCGTCCACCATTTCCGAAGACACTTGACCGGCAAGGAAGGACCGTTCGCCTCTCGGCCTCGGCCATAAGGAATTCAAGACACGTCAACGCTCGGCCGGATCGATTTATCATCTTGAAAGTGGTCGGGGAGCGTTCGTTGGTCGCAACGAGTCCTGGAATTATTTAATATTATTAAAATATTTGCGGCGCGCTGGGCGAAAAAACCGTCCGCCAGCGGACACGGTCCGCCCGAGGGGCGGCTCGCAGCCGAGGCGGCAACCGCGACCAGAGAGACAGGTGCAACTTCTTGCCGGGCCGGGGCCTTCCAGACGACGGCATCTCCGCAATGGCCGCATTATTTAATTAGCCGCGATTTTTTCCGCCGGGGAAACGCGCCGGCCGACCTCTCTCGCATTAACAATCTCGACAATCCAGATTAGAGGCGGACGGGGCGGGAGACGTCCCATGGGCCGCCCATGTACGACCATGGAGGTTGCCGGCGATTTTCCCACACGAAAATCGGGTTTCTAGATCTGGACGGATCGCCGGACTTTTTAGACGGACTGGTTCGTTAGAAAACTGTCGTGCGTCGATTAGATCGATTTAGGTGTTTTTGTGGAAGAAATCGACATTAACCCCCCTTGAGCTTCATGGACTAATAAGTCCACGTTATGCACTGATATGAGCGTGAAGTTGACAGAAGATTCGACTGCTCAATTTGGGAGGCTCCATGAGTGTTGTGACAACTGTTTTCTTGAACAAATGAAAACGCAGAGACTTCCCGAAGCAAATGGACGCGAATAGAAAACTGTTAAATCACGCTCGTTGAGGTTCTGCCCCTGTGCAAATTAGAGTGCGCTTCTCTGCCACTGCAATCCGGACCGCGCACATTAGCAGGCGCAAGTTCTAGGCTAAGGCGGCCAGGACGAAATTTACTGCGGAAAAATGGAGATTTAAATCAGTGCGGCCCGAATAGTATCCACCACCGGCAAATACAAACATTCCTATAATTCATCCGCAAACGAGCGCCGGCGAGCGGAAATGGGCACAAACGTGTATTAAAAGGGTGCCAGCGAATAAATTAGAGCGAGGAGGTAAAATTAGAGTTAGGGAGCGGAATGGACGGGACGAACTGAATGGAACTTGAGGCGTTAAAATGGATTTGAGAAAGTAAAACGGACTTAAAACGGTAAAATAAAATTGAAGAAGTAAAATGAACTTAAAATTAAGTGAAGAAAGTAAAATTAACTTGAGGAGTAAAATGTACCTAGAGGAGCAAACCCATCTAACCAGAGGGAGTCAGATGATCGCATGGAACGCAAGGGAGCACAAAATAAGCGCCAGTGAGCACGAATGAGCGCAAAGCCGGTGCCAATTGGCGCAAGCGAGCAAAAGCGAGAGCGGCCAGAGCGAAGCGAGCCAAGAAGGAGTCGCGGGAAATCATAGAGCGATTAATTTTAATTTACGGTAGTGTAATTGACTGCTATTAACCAGTGCACTTGGATGCCCAAGGTGTAATTATAGACAATGAGGGGCGGGGCGGGATCGCTGCGGACACCACGTGACCCCCCGCCAAAGCCACCTACCCACCAGACGGTCGGCCGTTGGCGACTTGCGGCGCGGCACTTCAAAAAATGGTAATTGATCGGGATTCGCGTGATCCACGGGTGATTGATGGCCTGAAAATGGCCTTCCGAACGCCGATCCGATCAATTAAACGATTGACGGGCTTGGTTGATGATGAAGGCCCTTTCGGGACGGCGAGGGAGAGGCGAGGCGACGCGACGAGGGAGAGGCGACGAGGGAAATTAGGCGGATGAGGTCTCCGGGTAATTGGCCATCGCACAGGTCCGACACGGGAAGAAAAAGTGTTTTAATCAGCTTAATAAACGCGTGAATATGATCCTTTGACACTCCCGTTCTCAATTACGCGCGCCGCTGCCTGCGCCATCTAAGCGGTTCGGGCGGGAGACGATGAGAAGGGACAGCTGCCTTAAGGAATATACTATCAGGTGACCTAGCGTCCGCATAGGACGCTAAGTCCGCATAGGGCGCTAGGTCACCTGATAGTATATTCCTTAAGGCAGCTGTCCCTTCTGGTCGTCTCCCGCCCGAACCGCCTAGATGGCGCAGGTAGCGGCGGCCCGTAACTCAAACCCCCTCGCTGCCGCACGTCCGTGCATTGACACTATTTATTGTTGTTCGTTAGGTCGTAAAGTTCGGCGTGGCCATCGGATGTTATGAACTGCCCGTTGCACCCCGTAACTAACTGGTCTACCGCAATCTGGGGATAGGATTTGTGGCGCACGGGGCTGCGATAACGATTAATCGACCCCGCGCCACCAACCCCATCCCCCCCAGGATCCAGGGCACTCCACGCTCGCCGTGCCCCCGTCGCGCCACGACCCCCCGTCCATCCCGTGACTCACCGGGGGGGTTGGAAAGAAATTTCCGCTCGGCGATTCAGTGCCGGACAAATTGGAATTTTATTGGGGACGATGGCCTGGGGATGAGTTTTGTTGGCCCTCTGGGTGAATCCCCGCTTTCGCATTTACGTAACGTAGGTAGATGTCGGGGAAGGATTGCCTTTTTACTTCGAGGTATTTGAGCTTTTCTCAAAAGTAATTTCTTCCTGTAATTCTATGAATTTTACCAATTTTAATTTGTCGTGACGAAGTTGTAATTTATTATTTTACATTTTATGTTTTTTGCCCAATAATTTGTACAATCGGGCTGACCGTTTTAGGAACTTTCTAAGAAAATGTTACACTGACAGCAGGGAAAATGTGCCCTTTTGAATTGGTAATAACATACCAAGGACGACGCCCATAAATCACAACTTACAACGAATAACTCGGAGTATGCCTCGCAGGGAAAATCCGTCCCTTCCGGAAACACGTACAACCCTGTACAGAACGCATAAAGTGCGATATTGAGGGCGTCAATAGTTCAATTATGCCCCCCTGACATACCGCATTTACTCCACGCAAACATAATGCAAATTTAATACATTATTATTTATAATGCCCGGGCAGAAAATATTGTCATTGCGTTATGCTAATGGGTGCGATGATGTGCTTGCGGCGTTGTTTATCGCTCGGACCATTTATATCCCGCAGTGTTGCATGCAAGTTCACGGATTAAGCGCCGTGCAAGCAATCGGATACTTAGTTGTCTAAAGTTGGCTTTAGTAATCGATCACTCTTCATATCATAACGAAAGCAATTAGGGAAATTATTATTCTTATTAACCCAGTGTTCCCTTTCGTAGTAGATTCAAAAATGCAATACAGTTTTTAAAACTTCGTATAATTAACGCTTCGTTTTAAAGAGTATCATTAGAATTACATTTATTTGTATAGAAAAAGTTGAACTCCATTCTCCACTGACTTAAATTTTCATTCGAATAAATGTGCCGAAAGGTTTAATTAAAAATCATACATGGGGCTAGACGAATCTGGAAAACTGACACGAGGAATATGGAAAACTGACACGAATAATATGGAAAACTGACACGAAGAATATGGAAAACTGACACGAATAATATGGAAAACTGACACGAAGGATATGGAAAAAGATGAAGAATCCGGAAGATTGAATGAAGAATATGAAAAGGTCAGACGACTCCCCCTCGTACCAAGGGCCATATTCGATGCGAGTTCGTCTCCCCGGCCAAAACAACGTTGGACTTGTTCCAAAACCAGCCCGATAAATCACCGTGGTGGGCAATAACGTTGCATCTACTCGCATGAAATTTTTCAAGAGAAATACAACCCTCGAATCACCAGTGGAGAGGAGTCGGGCCATCCTAGCGCCATAAAAGATAAACTTTCCCCTGGCGGGGGGTCGCTCAGACCACAGACGATCTTTTTTGCCCTGAGCGAGGCGGACTCTTTGTCGGAGGCCTTTAAAAGTCAGTTTGAGTCAGAATCGCAGCTTTCACTTCCCCTTTCTGGGAAGTTGGGCGTCTTTCTAGCGATTTTCAACGTTCGTTTTGTGTTCTTTATGCTCTTTTCGTACGTTACTGCGTCGCGTGGTTTCCTACCTACGTTTTGTGCAATAATTTCAACCATGTCTTTTTATTCATCATCAACACATGTCTTTTTATATTATTACATATCGTCAGTCCCA
Source organism: Hydrochus callosus (assembly GCA_033557855.1). Taxonomy (NCBI): domain Eukaryota; kingdom Metazoa; phylum Arthropoda; class Insecta; order Coleoptera; family Hydrochidae; genus Hydrochus; species Hydrochus callosus. The sequence goes on along the minus strand of JAUIMY010000181.1, from coordinate 21,854 downwards.
TGCCAAAACCGCGAATGTCCTATTATTTTACTACTTACATTCGTTGTTTTGGCGTGGGATCAACGATATATGAAATTACGAAAGAGTGCTTCATCGTATTTGTAACGTGTACGATTTCTTTAGTTCGTTGCTCGGATATTGAACGTTTTGTTGTTATAGGTATCTACATGCACAAGTGCCATCTGGTACGCAAATTTCTGCACTCGATTGTAATATGTATCGAAACTAATTCTCCGGGCACGCCCAGTGTGGGGTTAATCCCACTATAATTACGTACTGGCCAATGCATCAATATCCGCCCCATTCGCTGCCGCCAGTAAATAACCAACCCCCCAACTCCCACTCGTAATTACCTAACACAATGCAAGTTCGACAGCGCAATTTAACCCTACGTGCAGTGCATCACTTTTTACAACCCCATCCCCCGAGATGTAGTCTTGGAGCGGTGCACTTACCCTAACCCTTGGCCTTGCTTAGCCAGACGTCAGGCTTTTAACAGTTTTCATTCAGTTAAGCTTAGTTCTCACTCAGTCCCACTCAGTTCTCACTCAGTTCTCACTCAGTCCCATTCAGTTCTCATTCAGTCCCATTCAGTTGTCATTCAGGCTAACTCAGTTCTCACTCAGTCCCACTCAGTTCTCATCCAGTCCCACTCAGTCCCTCTCAATTCTGCCCTCGCCGGTTTCAGCTTCCCCCCCAATTCTGCCCCCTCCCCCACCATCAATTTTGTAATTCCACCCCGTGGCAGGATGGAACGCGTCCTGCATCCTTAGCAGGGCGAGAGCGCGGCCAACCGTGATATTATATAGCCCCCGACTGTCGGGACGTGTAATAACCTGATATAGGAGGTATATTCGGTCGTTGGGGAGGCGTCGCGACGCATGTGGACTTCGCACTCGACGCCGGTCCTTTTTGGTCCTCTTTATTCCAGCCCTCGCCTCGCGGGGCTTCGGCGGATATCTCCAGCCCGCACTTTTCCACCCTCAACTTCAAGGGTAATACAACTGAAGAGTTCACCCTTAGGGTGAAGGGTTCACCCTTCAGCTGTATTACCCTTCGGTCCCTTCGCACGAGATTATATTCACCATTCAAGACCCGCGCCCCCCCATACACTCACGCCTTCATTTTCCATTTTGCAACGCCATTATTGCAGCATCACACTGATGCTCCATGAAAATAGATTGAATAGTAGGAGTATAATATATGTAGTAGGAGTATAATAGTAGGAGTATAATATATAATATTGGGAAGACCTGGCAAGACCTATTTGACTAATTCGACCAAAATAACTCATAATCAATCAATTCATCAATCGATTTTGCGATATTAGTTTGTTTTAAAAAAATCGTCATAACGAGAGCAATTTTCATGCGCCTTTCCAACCAAAAGCACGAGACTGCGATGCTGTTACCAGGAGGGTTGTAAACAAACACCTGGAACAGCGCGGCCTCACACGGCTCGCCTGAACAGCGTGCGAAGTGACTCGTCGCGTATGTAAATTGCAGGCCATAACTGACCCGCACATGTGGATTTTATTGTGTTTAAACGGTGTTGCAATTGCGTCCTTTATTGCAACACGTCACATATCACATCGCATCGAAGGATACCAATAACAGTGTACCTATGGAGTTTCGCGGGGCAGTCCACGTCATTTAGCGAACGGACAAATGGCATGGGATATGGGAGAACTTCAACGTTCCTTCTCTTGCCAATACCCAACGACCTAACGTACACATATGTGATTTAACCTCACGTTCCTCGGAATGTCTTATGAAATTCCTAATTGAATTACAACGCAACGACAAGACGAGACAATTCAACATGGACTACCATGTGAAAATGCAATAAAACAATCATTCGGTTAAACCGTTATTGTGTCCAAAGTTTTAGGAAGCAGGTGCCACCGTTCTAGGTTTTCCACGAGCAGTCTTTGTTTAGTAGTCAACCGTTTCAATGACCCCAACGATCAAGATAAGTGCACCCTCGCGAATATTCAATTACGAATTCCTACTAGACGTGACATCCTACAGGCTGATGTTCATTTTTGTTGTCCGAGCTAACCGAAAATTCAACTCACTTTTGTCGTCCGAACTAAACCCACTCGAACTAAGGATGGTGATTTTCTTCAGAAACAGGGAAATTTTTGTTGCAAGCCCCTCACTCCGATCTTTGTGGTTTTAAAGCTTTGCCGGCCGTTTTGGAATTCGCCGCAACCACCGGGCAATCCAAAGCCTCCAGTTCCAGTTGAGCTGGTTAGTTTTGCAAAAGGCGCAAATAGTAGCGAACAGGTCGGAGGTGTCCTTCCAATTCCATCTCATTAGCGGTGGAAAATGCCCGTGACAGCAGCGCGAGAGGCTGAGAGGGCTTGTCGCGCAAGGGACCTTATATAGAACCGGTTGCCTTGGCTCTCTCGTTGGGTACCTTGCCCGTTGGAGTCCTCTCCAACTTCTTGTTACGGCTGGGTGCAGGTATACGTCGACAGAAGTATGGAGGGAGCCATTGCTTGGCTTTTTTTTGCCACCCCCTTCGCCCCTCGCGTTCCTCACGGCGGAGGGGAAAAGATAATTCTTATCTGGTGATGCGTTATATTCCTGCTGTTAGTTCATACTGCGGCAGCATTTCTGACTTGTGGAAGTCCAGGAATATTGTAATTCATTGATTAGGGAGAAACTTTCGTGCCACCTTCAAAAAAACGGACGAGAACCCAAAAACCCGCCTTAATGCGGCCCATCCATTAAAATATTAAAATAATCTGCGACGCTCCAGGAGCCATCCGAGCGAGGAATTCCAAAAGCAATCAAATTAATCTGTACTGATAGGGTAAAAAGGAGCCAATTATTTCTCAATTAGGCCGGCCAATACGTCGGGCATGTCCGGAACGATACAAGGCCTGTTATTACAGGCCAAAGTGGCCCAACGGGAGAACTGGTTTCGTTGTGTGGGTATTCAAATTTTTAAAATCGGTTCTACGTCAATGCTGAGTGTCGCGTTTTAAGAAGGACATCGCTTTCGATAGATAAAAATGCACCGACACATTTTGAAGATTACGGCGACCTCTTCACCACAAACTCATCCTATCTACTATTATGGGTATGTGGTAAATTGTGGGAAACATGAAGACACTGTGCGAGTGGACGTTGGAAAAATTCACCCTGTGGCTTAAGGTTGGAAAAATGGTTGGTGATGTGTGCACACGTCGTGGGATGGGCGGGAAGAACAACTCTTGCGCCCCCCCCCCCTCCCAACATAATTTCGCGCCCGGGCGAATTTACACTTATTTGTAGCTGAATTAATTCCGCCCTTTGCACAGGGGTGTAACTTACAAGTAATACAGGCCCGCGCTGCCGACATTATTAAGCTGGCAGTTACTCACACTGCGGTTCCACGGGATGAGTTACGCCGGCGCTGCAGACTAATGATACACCGCAGGCCCGCCCGGGCCCCACAATAACTTCGCAGACTGCCCTGCCTCGGAATATACACAACACACGATGCTGTAACGTGTGCGCGCTCGCAAAAATTTACATACACACTTGAAATTACAAATACGCCCCTCGAACCCCTGGTCGTATTTTAGAGTGGGCAACAATTTGGAGAACGGTCAAAAATCATCGTACGGAGTTTAATTTAATTTGAGGTTTTGGGTTCGCAAGATGTTCTCTTGCGAAAGGCAATTAGAATTACTTGTACAACCTCAAACCTACTGCAAATATTTCTTTGTAATATTTTCAAAGGATGGGCTGTAGAAAATTTCAACGAAAATCCGCGAGGAAAGATTGAAAAATGCAACTTTTATTTGAAGAGTATAATAACATCCCTTCCGATTCCAACGATGCGGATATTGAGCAATTTAGGTGGGCTGTGGCGCAGGAAGCTGCGGAAATATGGTGGAAGGAAATATACCCTTTACGTGACCTTCCGGCCCGAGCAATTACAACCCCCTAGTTCGGAGGGTGCACTGATAGTCCGAGTTGTGAGTGCGGTGGGGCCATCTTTCGAGGTTCATATTCGAATTTCTTTTCTGGGGTGTCCCTAATTCAAATATTTACGAAAGAAATTCAAATATGAATTGCAATAGCACTTCAAATATATTGCGACCATGTTGCGACCGAATCCCTTTCCCCATAGGGGATGAAAAAGCTGCGTTTGAAAATAGAAAGATGAATTTTAAATTAATGGACCGTCTTCACGCTCCCCCCCATCAAAACAATGAATAGACGGTCGGATTTTCTCGCCTCGCAAGATGACGATGCAGGGCGAAACTGATGAGGACGGATCTTCCCTTAATGCGATCCTAAGCGATCCAATAGGACCGTTTGTCTGTATAAAACGGAAGCGTTCGAAAACGCGAGCGGAGGGTTCGGGTCGGCGCTCCGATACTTCAGGAACTCGTAAAGAAGCCTAAGAGGTCTTTATAGTTATTCGCATGATGTGTTTTATATGAGGGGGGGACTATAATATCGATATTTTAAAGGAGATTTAGACCGCCGTATGCGGACGTTCGGGGGGGCTTGAGCCTTGGGGGTGGTAGCCGGTCCGTCATCCCCCCGTGCGCCGCATTTACAGAATTCGATAATTCCATTCTGCATTAATATATCCTGCAATCCGTCACGCTCGCCCTTTTTGGTGGAGGACGTGGAAGCTTTAGTCGTGCGATTCAAATATAATTGTAGTACAAAAGTAAGAGGCAAGAGGTAAGAGGCGAAGAGATAAGAGGTAAGAGACAAGAGGTAAGTGGTAAGATGCAAAAGGCAAGAATGAGCTGAAACACATTAAGACATGCGGATTTTTTGCCGAGTGCAGCTTGCGAAAGGAAACGGCCAGGAATTGACAGGTGACAGGAGGGGACTCCGCCGGTAGTTGTCAGTTCCATGCCAGGTATGATATCTCCATAGATATCGGGGCAGAGACATAAAGACATCGCGCTTAGGCATTCCCAGAGACATGTGTGTCGCGAAAAGCATTCGCTTCGTTCCCTCCTGGCCGGTCGCGGAACCAACGAGGTCAGCCTTTAACATACAATGCGGAATGCTGGAAATTCTGTCGATCGCTGCGGGTAGATATTCCGAATTTTTAACCGACTGGTCGGCCGTTGTTGGTAGAATCTCCATCCTGTCCAAGCGATTTTAATTCCTGTACGACCCTACAAGGTCTATAAGTCTACAGCGTCTATAAGTCTAAAACGTCTATATGTCTAAAACGTCTATAAGTCTAAAACGTCTGTGTCTAAAACGTCTAAAAGTCTAAAACGTCTATAAGTCTACAACGTCTAAAAGTCTAAAACGTCTGCAAGTAACAATGATTGAAACAATTCGGCATTAGGCACAATTAAGACAGCATTGTCAGTTAAGCTTTGGAAAAAAACACTGAAATTAGATACGGGTATTGGGATGAAAGTAGAAAGTACACAGTACAGACTACACAAGAGTGGACAACTATACACTAATGTACCTCAATGACAATAGGAGAGAAATTTAGAAAGTTTTTCTTCCTGGAGAAAAATAGGTTATTTCTTAAAAAGACTAGAGGGTAAACTTCCACAAAGAAGTCGAGCTTCTACCTGCAACCTCCACCCATTTTGCACCCACTGACCGCTAGAAAATTACAGTCTTTTGTGCATCTATTAAAAAAAGAAAACTTATACACACCACCACGGAACTAGGTCAGCCAGGTAAAAAAGCCCACAGCCGAATGGGAACTCCGTTAGAAAATTTCAGTTGGTTTTTGAAACGGGACAAGTGCAGTGCTACAAATCGCGGTTGAACACAAATCCTCCTTTAAATCACGAATTCCCACCATCTTGAAAACTAATTAAAATCCATAATTAAAAAATCTAAACATTAAACAATGGCCCTTTTAGATTCAACCCAGGTTGATTTTAAAAGGGCCATCGTTTAATTTTTAAAATTTTTCCGAATTATTCTACCAACCACCTTATCGCCAACCCACATCCAACCAAGATCAAACACCATCCCGCAAAAACCAAACAAAGACCGACGTGCGAGTGCACCGAAAGTGTGTGCCCTATCGCAATTCTGCATTCCCGCGTCGTCCGTGCGAAGAGTGGGCGACGAGGAGACGGAAAATCGGTGAGTTCGGGCCTTATCTCGCCTCGTGCGCGAAAAATTTCCGCTCTGATTTATTCCCTCCGGCTGATAACCCCTCTTGGGTGGCAAGTGGCCGCCATTATTCGGAAATAATTAATTTATTATTTATTTCAGACCTTATCGCGCCGAATAAATTAATTATCGGCGAATTCCATCGGCCGTCTGGCCGTGAAATTAAAGAGCGAGAAAATATCGACGATAAGGGACGTCCGTATAGTAATCGCCGCCGGATTTACGACCGACCGGATAAGTATCTGCGTGAGGCATGAAAACACACCTCTTTGGGTCCGAGGTGGTGCCGAATTTCTTGTTTTGTTGCCTCATGGTGGTAAAGTTCCCGTTGGGCTCTATTTAGTTGGTTGTTTTTTTTTAAATTGCGCACAATCCTGACTCTTCGAACTAATCCCTGAGAGTTGTTGGAACAAGGCTGATACGTATGCTCTTCACACTAATCTTTAACTCTTGTTGGAACAAGGCTAATGCGTATGCTTCAGTGCGGCCAATAAATACGGTTGGTACTTCGGGAAAAAAAGCTTTAGTGAGGCAATCCTCTTCCCAGAAGTCCGATAAGACTCTCACGCCACGCGAAAGATATAATTTGCACGGGCGTGCTGGGCCCAAAGCAGCGGGCACATACTTATTAAAACAGATAAAGCATAATCTGCCCCTGAAGTTCGAAGCCCCAAAGCCCGGGGCCCGCAAAACTTGGGGGGGATCAAACTTATGTGAGCCGAAAGTTGTGGTGGAGCGTCTCTCTATCCACTACTACCGCTATTACAGTGCAATCTGTTACAAATGGCCTAGGCTAGTTCTCCTCACGGAACAATAATAAAAATTTGTCCGATCCAATCAAGTCTGATTTTGACTGTAGGATTGAAACTTTTCGACAGCTAGTTTGTCCAATCCAATCAAGTCTGATTTTGACTGTATATTGAAATTTTTCGACAGCAAATTTTCTCCAAAAGCCGGTTAGAGGAGACTGCACTTCAGCGAGTCTAGTGCACAGTCCAATTACGAGAGCGTTTTATAGAGATAAAATCGTTCGTGCATGCCGGCGTAATTCATTTCGTAAATGACACTTGAGTGGCTTGCACGCAGCCCACTCCCGCACACAGAAAACGGCGAAGCCGGAGCGCCGGCAAGAATAAGATCACTTGCAAATTAAATGTGCATTATCACGATAAAAGGTCCGCGCGCGCGGGAGGGCAAGGGGCGCCCATTTTTCCTCGCATTTGAAACACACAGCGCGCGATAAATCCTGGCGTGAGCTATGCGAGCGGCCGGTGATTCAATGTTTCCTGCTTTCGTGTGAGAATGGATCGGGAGAGTTATCGTTCACTTTTGGATTTTTCCTTCAGTCCTTTGAGGACTCGCTGCTTGTTTATGCGGCCCCGTTGCCGTATACCTGCGTTGCATAAATTAGAGCAAGAGCGATAGCATCGGCTAAATAGGTTGCGGATGAAATGATCAGGATGTTTTATGCAAGTGTCGGTTCAACATTTTTTCTTGTACGTAAATATTCAGATGTTTCGTGCTCTCATACTGAATAAGCAAAAACGTATTCAATAGAGCCTTTGTTGGCGTTAGGTTAATAATAATATAATATGGTTGAATGATTTAAAATAAAAATTTGGAGAAACGCAAGCGTGGCCTGTACTTGCACTACACACAAGTAGGTGCACATTCACGACTGCACGGGCGCGCATGCAAATTCACGCAAACGCTAAAATTCCGCCAAAGAACAATAAAATTCGACCATCAAACCCAAGAAATCGATCAAAAGTAAACATCCAATTCATCTACCTCTCCCAAAGCTCGACGGAGCGGAGGCCTCCCCCACCTTCCGCGGGCCAGAGCTTCCTCGATGCCGGCAGCTGCGCGCTCTCCGCGCACAGACAGGCGGCCATGATTGTTTCCGCTGCAGTGCTGCGCCCTCGCGCTCTCGACGCCTCCAAAATGGAGCTTTTTCCTCAATTTTCCGGCGCCCAGGGCCGCCGACATCGCGAACGCGTTGGGGAATTGTGCGGAAGTGACCTGCGGTCGCGCCGTCCGGCCGAATTTGGCGTCTCGCACTGGTAGGACGGCGGCAGGAGAGAGGTTTTTTGGTCCTTCGAGCCGGTGCGCGCACCACTCGCAGCAATGGCGGAAACTAACGGGGGCCCTCTGTCGAAATCTAACGAGGCGGTTGCGTACACAATCGAAAGTAAAGAGTTACTAGAATTGGCCGTAGGGACGAGGAGTAGTTGGGTGTGGAATTTATCGTGTGGTGTTTGGTCGTTGGTTGTTGTTTTTAGATGGTTTGGCGTTTAGTAGAGTGGATTTCCTCATTTTCTTAGTATTGAAAATTTTAAAATTAGAGTATTGACGTTTTTGGCTTGTTTAGGTACTTGTTATGCAAGAATTCTTGTTCTCCAATTTGTCTACAAATAAGAATTCTCATTCTACGAGAATTCTCACTGTCCTAAATTGCAAGAAAACCCCCCAATCAATTAACCTATTTTACCATCGAACGATGATAGGAGAAACCGTGGAAAATTAAAACCCGAAAGTTGTTTTGAAACGGAAACATGAAAGAACCGCGAGATTAAACGTCCCAAATAAACCTTCAATCAAACGGACAGAATCGGTTTGCATAACGTCTAATTTTAAACGTACGGCGCTCTCTCTTTTTTTTGTTGGTAAATTGTAGAAGGATTTACTGCAACAACAGACTTTGTGGGAAGCTGCCTGACGGGTCGCTGAAGCGGAGAAAATTTGTCAGTCATCAGGAGCGCTTTATTCCGATCGCGCCCCGTAAAAAAATCATTCGAGGTGTCCGCGGCACTATAACTTCAAAGGGGACTTTTACAAGGTATCCTGACATCAAAAAATTTCGGTAGATAAATAATGTTGCGTTTTTAATTCAAAAGAGTTACGAAAATATTTTCCCAATTCCACGCACGCCGCGCCGGTTGAATGTACCTTGACCATATGTATTTTTAATGCTTTTAGTAGTGGAATTGATTTAATTTTAATTTAAAATTAAATCACAAAAAAATAAAATTAAAAAATGTAAAAATTAAATTTAAAAAATTAAGAATTAAATTAAAAAAGTAAAAATGGAATTAAAAAAGGAAAAATTAAATTTAAAAAATTAATTAAAAAAGTAGAAGTTGCACCGAAATAAAATTGTGTATATTCGAATTGAATTTCGTCAATTCCAATTAATGTTTATACTCAAACAGTCGACTTCGACACACTTCCTGGATGGAAGGCTCAAGGGCCCAGCCACAATGGCGCCCATAAAGCAGAAAATCCCCGAGCCGCAGCGATCCGAATCTAACCTGTGAACTTTCCAATGCAAATATCCTCTACTTGTTAACCGCGCGGCCAAGATAACCCGTAACGTATGCGCCGTGCCGCCACATAACCTATTATGACAAGTCTATTTGAACACACAAACACACAACGACTGGCCTCTCTCTATCTGTATTATGCACGACCATTGCATAAAATATATTAATGTTAAGGGGGGTACCTATACGTACGTGGTGCGGCCGTAGCGGGACCGAGAGTGAGTCCTGGTGCCCGTAGTCCTAGCCGTAAATCGCGAGGGATTTATGCGGACCGTGTGACGTCCGAGACGTTCGGAACCGAGTCTTTGAATAAAGTCGTTCCGTTTCGCAAAAAAGGACACTCGACCTGCAGTAATTTCTTCTGCAGTTCGACTATTATTCCTAGATTCTGTGTTAGAACTTTCCAGAATATTTCATGAAAGAATTAAATGTTCATTTCTCACTCTATGACGGGAATATTGTTTTTCCAATTTTTCGTACGTGACTGTCAATACCCACACAGAACTTAAAAAGAAGCGAACGTAGGCAGCAAAGTCCGCAGACTTTTGTAGGTAGTAAGGAATCAGGTGCTCTCCGAAAGCAGCCCCATAAATCATCGTAAATCCAAGTGAAGTGGTAAAAAAGGAAGAGAAAGTTCGCCCGGGCAACGAGACGTCCGAAAAAACGCTCTTCCAAAGCGCAGCGGGTGCCGAAAACTTGTTTTTTAAAAACCTCACAAAAGGAATCCGCTTGTTGTTGCAGTTGCTTTGTGAATAGGGATGACACCCCACAGGGTGCCGGGGAAAGTCTGTCTTGGTTATTAAAAGCAGGAAATGAAAGATGATTTCTTTTTTAAACGGAATGTCACATGGGGTTCCCACAAAGCCTCCCTCCCACCCCCATCCACCAAGCTGCGACGAATTAGGGAATTTCCTGTTTTTGGAAGCAGCTTCTTGAGTGTAACATCATTAGGTTTAATAATACGTTCAATTCTTGGGTAAGCAGGAAGTAAAAATTATGGAATTCTGCCCTTTTAGGCCTGAATTAATTTTTGTATGTTGAAGTAGTCCAACACTACCTAATAATAATTGATTAATAATTTTTCAAATTAGACTGGAAACACCGTCTATAAATCACCACACAAACGCATAAATAACGCACCAAGGTCAGTGGCGTGCCGTACGGATTTTGATCATCAATCGACCCGATCCCTCATCATGAATTCCAATACGAGCCATGCGCGATCGTAAACCACCGAAGATGAGAATTTGTCGAAATCGTGCGACGATTTACGACCGATCGGCGCTACCGCCGCGAAATAAAATCAACGGTGTCGCCGGCAACTGAGCCAGGAAATAAAATCCATCCGAATGAAGTGTAAATTGGTCGTATCATTGAGGTGGAATGGCCGTCGCTGAGCGCGCAAGAGCGGCCCCGAGACCGGTTATAGGTCCCAGTGTGCCTGTTTGATTCCGTCGGTGGCCTCTGGAACGGGGCGTTCCCGTTTTGCCATCTTCCACACGGCCGGGACGACTCTGGACCACTTTCCACGTCCACCTATCTGGTTGAGTTGTGGCACAGTCTAGTCTTTAGGACAGTTGATTTTTTAACGCGGATCTATTCCTTTAATATGGTGCTCGAGGACGTATTCAATTCGCATGGGACACTCACTTTGACGCGAGGGACTTTAAGAACGTTAAATTTACGCCCTACTAATTCAACATTGCACCACCGAGTGCCTATCAACTTTGGCGTCGAGCACCTATCAACTTTCGCGATGTAACTGTGGCGCATTCCTCGCAACGAAAACGACCCATTGAAATTGTCTGGAAGTATTGAAATGCAGCCTGTCGGGACTCTGCCTACGTACATACGGAATACATGCAACACGTCCATTCGGGCGATCGTAAATAACGCGGCAAAAAGGATAAATCAACACACGAGTTAATCACTTGGAGAAGAAAATAATTACAAGGCCATCAACGAGCGGAATAGTTTTAAATGATTGTGGTGGAGGTGCCGCGGAGTCCCTACACCCAGACGGTGATTATGTTTTCGTCGGAATAATAGTGAATATTCCAACAGGATTTCATCTTAGCCTTTGGGCCAAAACGATTTTTCCCCACCTTATGAGCCACGACGATTTTTTCCCCACTTTATAAGCCACAATTTCTCGCAGGATTTAGGCTGATACGTAGCCCACAATAGACTATGGCTGATATGTATTTCTTTCAAATTTTTCATCTGTGGACCGTAAATTCTTCGAGTCTGTAGGCCACCATAGGTGGTTGCGGCCGCAACCACTATAGGCGATCATCATTGCGGCTGGACCGCGCACAGACCTAACATTAGAGGTGTAAATTACACAGGACGCGCATAAATAATCGACCATTTCAATTACCTATGCCCGTATTTACATTTGCATTATGCAAATGGGGCTCGTGTAAGTTATTGTTTTTTAAAGTGTGTCCCCGGCTCGTCTGCGATCGCACCTCGGGATAACCGATGGATTTTTCATCGGGAAATCATACATCGGGATGGAGTCCACGCGAACATTTTGATTCGTGGAATTTTTTTAAAAATTATTACACTCTTCAAAACGATTTTTTTAAAGAACACTGCGAATTTTCTGAAAGACATTTAAGGGCACCGAGTGCGGCCGATTTTAAGCCAACTTTCTTACTGTCTCCAGACAAAAAAAAAGGAGACTTAAGCACGCTTTCGCCCGAAGCGAAGCCCCTGAATCCAGCTTCGCCCTGCGAAATCCACTTCGGAAAGTCGTTAGTGGCAAATGCGGTGGCGGCAACCGCCACCAGACTATGAATATCTTCGTCCCTCCTCCGTAATGCAGTTGCGATTGCGTCCGGGGCGAAGCTGATTTATCCCATTTCCCCGGAGGATGGGCAGGAGCAGGGGAACTACTTTTGATTCACGAGCCTTTGAGCTTCCATTCATTCCAACTTGTCAGGAATATTATGAAAAATTACTAAACAAGATGTTTTCTATTTCGTACCGAAATATCGGGGTCTTTTCGTACTCTTCAAAACGAAGTTTTATGAGTATATTGTATTTTATACTCTTCAAAACGAAGCTTGAAGAGTATATTGTACTTTATACTCTTCAAAACGAAGTTTCATTCACTCGTAAAACCGCACATTAGAATGTTAATTGAACACATCAAAGATGACAGTCATGTTAGAACGAAGCCGAAGTAAAGTATCGTCTACCTCCTCGGCGGCGCATTCCAACTCACTAACTCCGGAAGATTAAGGGCGGAGGGGAAAGAATAGATATATCTGTAATTTCACAAGTATAAAACCGGGGAATTTACGGGCCGGCCGTATATCATCGTGGCGAAGCTTACGATGAAATTGGCTAATATGAAATTCAGGTCGTCCGTTTTCCGGCTTACGTACGGATCGATAGGTCCCCATTTCACCCCCTCGTTGGGGGCATTTCCTGTCTCATTCCGCCTCACCGGGAAATCTTGCGTCATTCTTCTCCCCAACTTTTCGAATGTTAGTCCCGTCGACTACTAAACTGCGCAGAAGGTAACTCTGGGAGCTTTCGCTTGCCGTAAGTTTTCGGTATCGTCCCATACTTCCCCTAAAATCGCTCTACAATGTCCCTGAACTTCCTTACTATCGAATCTGTAGAGACAACTATTGTTGAGAATCTCTGCGTGGAATTGTGGAATTTCTTTAATGAAACTTTTCACAATTAAATTTTTTACTGTATTACGAAAGTTGCGAGCTGCATTGCATAATAATAGTTGAAAACAATTTGTGAGCAACATAATTCTCAAGTGTAAGGGGCTCGAATTTTCTTCCAAAACCAAAAGGACGTAGGTAGTATATTTTAATCCGCACCCTCTCCCATGGCTGCAGCATAAAGGGAGGAAAAAAGGCGACGCCTATTACAATGCGCGCAATTCTCCCCGAGAATACGGAATGAGACGCAAAAACATAAATAGAAAGTCTTAAGGGAAGGACGTCGCCCCGCGCCTCCGCACCCCCCCCCTGGCGCTGTAGTGCGGCTCTTCCTATTCTTTTTACTATAAAAGCAATTCGTAAAGTGAACGTCGCCGTAATTCTCCCATCCGAGTTTCCCGGCCGTTCTTTACCTCTCTCCAAACTCGCGAATACTCCGACATAAATCTTAACCCTGCGCCACCCTTGGCCCTCCAACTATCCTATTCCTCGGATTTCCGTCCCCCCACGTTCGAGTTCGCGTTCCCCACGTTCCGGTTTGCACCTCAACTGGCGCACCCCCTCACGTCTACTCACGTTCGAATCGCCTATTCTCCAGTTCGCATCCCCTTGCTTACGTTTGTTTCCATCTATTCATTTCAACCGTTATTCGTTCTAAATATTGTTTTTTTTTCTTTTTCTCAAATTGTCAATTGCCAAAGAATCAAACTAACACGTGCGTTCTTGTGAAACCATGATCAACGTTTAATGGTTTCATGAGAACGCATGTGTTTGAATATTAAGTTACCCAAGTAAAGTTACGGGGTTATAAATGGGCCTTTATGTATCGCAGGAAAAGCCGAGGACACTGCGATGCTGCCGTGTGGCTTAGCTTCACGTGTCCACGGCCTCCTCGATCTAGATCCGGCCGAGCAGGAGCCCGGACAGCTACCGATTCGAATTTACATACTTCAGGGTTGCACGGCCCGGATTTATTCGCCAGCCAGCGCGCATAAATTGGCCGCATAGGTGAATTTTGCCCGTCGCTAGCCGCGCTGCACCGGGGTTGCTCGCCAACGTTGCCGGTGCGGCGAAGGGCAATTAAAGTGCCCGCGGGGTTTGTTGACCTTCTGGGCAGCGGCGGCGATGCCTTCGAATAAATTCGCGTTTAGATAAATTGGCCGGTTTCGCTTTTTGCCTGTGCGGCGGAAGCAGTGGTGATGAGCGCGCCCTATGGGAACTTTAAATCGCGCTGGACGGTTAATCGGACACCGCTGGCGCACCGAGATCGGGGGGTTGGTAATTCAAATGAGAAATTAACCACGACCATAGACTAATAATTATGTATATATATATATATATAATTATATATAGTATACTCGTCTGTGCCACGACTGACCCCTGATGGGTTCAGCCCAAAATGAGTGTCGGAAGTTGGCCCGACCTAATCATCGCCTGCGCGACGCGCGCGTTCGTTCAATGAGCGCGGGGACCCTAGACGAGTGGGTCTTCACCTACCCATGTTCGAAATTTGAAAAATGCCCGAGCAAGAGCCCCAAGCTCCGGCCGATCCGGAGGTGGATGCATTGATCATCCGCCGTGGCGTGCAGTCATCGGCCGGCCGAACGAGTTTCCAGGCTCCCCTTTCAACCTCTTCTTCTCTTTAAGCCCCGAGAGGTTGCGAGGGCTTTTTGGCGCGTTGGCCGCGTGTTTGTTGTATGGCATGGGGATATGCTGATGGCTGGTGGAACCCGTCCCCACCCTCCCCCTCAGCCGCAGCCGCCTCCACCGCGCCACAAGAACTGTTCTCGGGAGGATAGAGACGTTGTCGCTCCTCTCGCCAACGCTGACCAATGTTAACCGGGTCGCCGGAGCTCGCGTTTTAAATCTTTGCGCACGGGAACTGAATACTGAGCACCTTTTAATGGCCGGCGGAGATCGCATCGCGCATTTATTAACGGCCGCACGGAGAAAAGTCGAAAATTAGTGGAGGAGCGAGGCGACGCTCCTGACGCTGACGAATTTCGGATTATTAATATTCTGGTTATGTAGTCTTCGACGTTGCCAACCTGCAGTCGTACAACTCCGCGTTGAACCGTCAGGTTTAGTCTACAAGTTTCCGGTTTAATTTCAGAAGATCTTTCGAATTGACGTACGAGACTTGCCCATAGGACGATACTAGGTGCATGAACATCTCTTAAGTTACAGTACAGTACTATCGAGACAGTTACTGTGATGGTGTGAACGCAGCTTAAGTGATATCGAGGACCGGACGCGGCATATAACATCTAAATAGATCGGGTTGTAACTTTTAGTTAAAACTGCATTTTTACCACAGCCTAGCGTTGGATAATCAATACCTATGGAAAAATGTTGTGAAGCCATTCCAACGCATTACTCTTCGCGTCGTGACCGATCGTATTGGAGAGTTGACTCCACGATTACAGCGGATTCAAGCTTTTCAACAGTGGAGAGTTAGCTCCACTATTATAGCGGACGCGAGCTTTTCAACTGTCCACTTGCGGCCGACCATCCAATCTGAGGCGAGTGTCCGTTTGATTGGAATGGTATCCGTGAAAAATTGGCCCCTTTCGAGAGGCAATCGCGGCTTTGAATAAGCGGCAGCTCCGGCTACCGTAGCTGCTGCTGCTGCAGCAGCAGCAGCAGTAGCCTTCGCTAATTAGGCATCAAGGAACAACGGACGCCTATCTCGTATGTTTATCTGTAGATGGCAAAAGGCATTTCATGATTTCATTCACCTTATGCGTTTCACATAATTGGATACGGCGAGCCGATAGCTCGCACGATAACTCCGCCGCGGTCTCGCTCACTTATCGACTGGCTGTGGGAAATGCCAGAGATCCTTTCTGCTTTGCATCCCTTGCGTAGGCGAAATTTTCCCCGGTAATGAGGAGGAAAAGTGGGCTTCACATTTAATTACGTAAAATACGTATGTATTGGTTTTGAAAATGTAGTCACGTATGTATTAATTTTGAAAATGTGGTCACGTATGTCTTCGTTTTGAAAATGTAGCCACGTTAACTCTTCGAAACGAAATTACTCTGACACTTTAAGAATAAAGACATACAGAATGACCAATACAATATAGGAAATGTTTTAAAACTTCGTTTTGTAGAGTAGAAAAAAATCAATACACTTGTTTATAACTTCGATTTAAATAATATAATTTGTTTTGAAGAGAAACATAAACGAGGCAAGTAACCAACACTAACCATCCGTCTCAATATCTCCACCGCCCCCCCAGCCAGCGTATTTTTCATCAGAAATCCCCGGTTAATCCCTTTACAACACGACCGGTTTTACGTGGTGGTGATGAACGCTGATCCTTTACTCAAACCAGCCAACAATGGGACTTGAACGTAAAATTTACATGCGTCCTAGGGTCGAATTACTCTATGATCCGGCACGTCCAGTTCATCCAACGTCCAAACGCCGAAGTTATGAAGTCCGAAGGGACGCGCAAACACATGAAACGCTCCAAACACCCCCCTCTCCCCAACACCCCCCCACTTCCCGCCTACCTGTAGTCTAATGAGGTAGTAATGTGTCAAGCATTATATCGCCCTATTCATTGCGGCGCTCAGGTTTGCGTTAATCTGACGGAATTACACACATCGTAATTTGAGAGCGGCCGCCCCTAAGCCGCCTTTAATGCGGGCATTGTCTGATGGTGCCGCCGCGAGCGCCGCCGTGCGGCGGAAACCCGCACGAGGAAAAATTTTCATCCGTTAGTTTCAACGTTTAGTCCTCCGCATGTCATCGTATAAACTTGATACTGGACTTTCATTTGAAGACGACCTCCAAAATTTTTAAATGCAGTTTCTCAAATTACATCTTCAAATCTTAGAATGACTTATATGTAATATAATAATAATAATAATAACAATAATAATGACGTTAAAGTGCACTCAAGCGCAAGAAAGTAAATTGGGGGTTAAACAACTTGAGGAGGACGCGCCACCTTTTGTTAGCGCCCTCTAAAAGCCATCTTTGTATCCATTACCAGGATGGGGTGGGGTCTTGCCTGAATAGCCGTCGCGAATAATCCTCTACAGTCATGGAAGTCACCCCCCATGGCGGGGAACAATAGGGCCATTACGGGGAGGACGTAACTTTCGGTGTAAACCACCCTAAATCTTCCATCTTCATTTGGGGGTAGGTAGGTTGTTTTTGGACGTATTCGCATCTCCAGTCCAATACGTTCACCTATGGTACTTACATAATAAGGTAATTTATGCAGGTGCCCTGTGAACTTTGACTTGTTTTGTCGTTCGAAGATTTAGTACAATTTTTGTCGTAACTACTCACGCATATTTATTACACTCTTCAGAACAAAGTTTATTATTTGCACAGGGAAGTTGACCATGTACCAAAAACCGTTTGAAGCCCAAATCAACTTTTATGACGTAGTTTCATTGTGGAACATCTAGATGAAACAAAATACAAAATAACAATTGAACAAATTTTTAACGATAAATTATCACTTAGAACCGAAAGGGTCGAAGAATTGCTCGAGAGGGAAGTTCCACGCTCACTCGACGGACGAAGGGCCCCGGCAGAGTGACCGGACCACGCGAGAGGGAGATAAATAAAATTTTCCGCTCTCCGTCCGGATAAATATTTAATGGCCGCCCCGCAGCCCGGTCTCATTCCTGGGCGCAACGCGCAAGCTTTTTGCCGCACCCCCCCAATTTATTCCCCTGCCTTTGCGGCCCCGAAAATGGCATCCGGCCGCAAGAAATCGGACCGGGGCCCGCGACCGTATTGTTGTCTACGTTGCCCGAAAGGCTCCGATTATAATTGGCCGCCGAAAATCCAATTCTTCGAGTTCCGATTGGCGTGCTCGATTTCCTGTTGTACGGTTCTTTTGCGGCCGTGAGGAAAGCGAAGAGCAAGCGAACGTTAAAAAAAACTAGTCACTTCACCATGAAAGACATCAAGCAAGATTGATTCAGAGAGGGCGTTGAAACCGGAACTAGACAAAACTAAGGTGGGTTTTTACTCTCCCCCCCCTGAAGAAACCGAGGGGGTGGTGGGCCGCGCCTGCCTCGCCCCGAACGAAGATAACCGAAGATGGATAACGACTCGCAGCGAGCGGAGAAAAATATCTCGTTTCCAAGTTTCTTTGTCTTCTTATCCGCTCCCTCACGCCTTCACTTCACATCCCCCACACCCACATCCCGGACTCGAGGGCGCAGCGCCCTCTACCGCCCGAATCCGATTCCATATCTCTCCGCGACACTCTATATTATAAATTATTGCGTATTTCGCCCGGGAATGTATTATTCTTGGGATTTATCTGGGCGGCAGGGAGGGAGGGTGGTTTTGGTGGCCGAGGTCCTCGTGGAAGGGCGAAGAGTGGAGGAGGGGGTGGAAGGGCGAAGAGAGGAAAGGGGAAGGGTGGGAGTTGCAAGCGAAATCCACCCCCGCAAAAGCTAACCACCAACCCTCAAACCACAAAGACTGGATGAATCCAAGTTGGGGATTAATCCCCCAGCTTTTGGCTTGAGATCTTGCGAGCGGAGTTTCCAGACGGGGCGTTTTGGTCTTTGAGGAAAAATGCCCATGCGGACTTTCAAACCCAACGGGTACATTCACCAGTACTGACATTCACATCAGTGTCACAGAATATTATAATACTCTGTGTCAGTGTCACAGAGAAATATTCTGTGTCAGTGTCACAGAAAAGTGGCCAATGATAATCATTGTAGTTGCATTTATTTTTTACGGTTAGACTAGTGCTAAAATGGCACCGTAGTAAATAAATTTCCATCGTCGGGACGAATTTCATCCCCGAATGCACCTGGAGGGGCGCGTTTATGTTAACGTTAGAGTGAATTAAAACAGCAGGACGGCGTCCTCGTAAAAATTAACGCGGGAGTTGGAGGGATGTTAATTTTTACGAGGACACTCCCACAGGCCTCCCTCCGACGCTCAACTCCACTTGATGAATTTGCAAGAGCACAAGAGCCATTTGTAAATATGTATGGAACTTGAGGGGGCGCGTACCCTACTTTCGGCGTTTGCGGCGTGGCCTGAATTGCCTTAAGAATCACCAGGGTTGAGGGGCACATAGATGTCAGGCAATGTAATTAAACGTTATGTACCCCGGTCGCTTAGTGACAACAGTTCATGCGTTTTAACACCTTCAATGCCGATGACGCACCTAGGGCGCATTTGTTTATACAAAGTGTTGTGAATGATTTGGACGCATTGGATGCGTTGGAAACGCCATCGCGCGTGTTGAAGATTCCGCAAACAGATATAAGACGTAGGGGTTGTGCACCAACAACACAACACATGGAAAGGCAGCATCCACTTCACCTCGCGCCACACAGAGACGCATGCAAATGCGTCTCCATGGTAACCAAACTGCACAGCATAAATTATGCGCGCGGGGCCTCCCACCCCTCCCCCATCATCCCCCAAACCATCCCCATACGCCACCCTCCGTGGACACCTAAAGCCTTTCGCGCCCCGCGAACGCTGCATCCGAGGGTCGGGATAAAAACTTTATTGGGCGTTTATTGAACTCTCCGCCGCCGCTGGCGCTTTTAAAGTTAGGTGTTTGCTGTTTTATATGGAGGGTGGGTTGCGGGGGCCGAATGGCCTGCAGGACCGGGATGGGTTATGCGAGTTGAACGCGTTGGTTTTATTGCAATATTTTCCCATTAGATTTTTGTAATCCCATTTTATTTAAGGTAAATTAAGGTATCGGCGCTACGGTTTCAAATTAATGTATGTGTGTAGGTATTGAAAAACTTCGTTTTGAAGAGTATAATACCTGTGTATTGGTACGTTATATCTGCATTTTTTAAAGTGAAGTTTACAATGAATATTGCTCACATAGGTGGAATTGAGTGGAAGAATAGTAGAGATTAGAGATTAGAGAAAATGCCGAAAAAAAGGATCATAATCGAATCAAATGTCAATCATAGTCGAATGGGCCGGGAAAACAATCAAACACCGATCGTGCCTAATCAAATGGAACTTTAGATCTCGCCCTTGTTCGCAAAGCAACTGAAACTAAGACTAGGGACAGGGGTGGCCCAAGGCGCGTCGGATCCAACTTTGGGGTGGTCCGGGCGCAGGGCGGGCGGCGCGAGGGGGCGGTTACGGAGCTCCAGAGAAATTATGTACGAGGCATTGGGAGCAATTTATCTCGGTCGGGACGTGCCAGACAGGGCAGACGGGGCATTATATAGGAAGGAAGTAAGGAACCTGAGGCCCTTCTGCGTTCCCTTGGCGCTCGTGCCGGGGAATGAGACACTTGCCCCCCCTTCCAGCCACCCACTTAACCAACCCCCAACCCACCGTCTCAAGCCGAACGCCACCGTCTCCCCTCCCCACGGCTACCCCAACGCGACGCAGCCCCCAAAAGCCACCGAAGATTCGCCCCTTCGCAATAACAAAGAAGCTTCATTATCGAATGTTCCTGGGGGGGTGGGATGAGGGCGCTGGATAAGATAAAGCGACCCTCATAAACCTATAACTGGAATAAATCCAGTGTAGAAGCGGCTGGTAACAAATAATGCCTCCTCCCGTATCCAGTTAATTTAACAGAGAATTGTTTAAGATTGCAATGCAACGCGGCTGTTAAGTTGGATGCGTCGAGGCTATTTACTGTCTTGAAACGGCTGTTAAGTTGGATGCGTCGAGGCTATTTACTGTCTTGGAACGGCTGTTAAGTTGGATGCGTCGAGGCTATTTACTGTCTTGGAACGGCTGTTAAGTTGGATGCGTCGAGTTTATTTACTGTCTCAGAACGGCTGTTAAGTTAAAATTAGTCACGGTGTCACCACCCTTCAAAATCCGACGCGACTGGCCGAAAAGTAATCTTGTTCCATACGTCATCGCGGCCAATGGGCCACCGCGGGCGATAAATCGCGAGAGGATCGGACGCATTTTTGTCGCCGTCCCGTAATTAGCGATAAACTAAACAATTTATCGATTTTTGGACGCGCGCGACCAAATGCACCGGTAATCCAACATTTGCGGTTAGCGGTCGGATTTACGAGCGCCATCGCGATCACGGGGGCTTTTTTTCACCCCCCAAATCCGCCCGGGCGCACTAGATAGTCGGATCAAACGTCCCACCCCCCAGCCTCCCACCCGCGAAATCGAGCGCACATACAGTTGCGGGCAGAACGAGAGAATTCTAAAGCGGAAAGCTTCGAAGCACTTACTCTTCTTGCGGGGGTGTGGAAGCGAAAGCGGCAATGGTCTACTGGAACTCACCTGGAAAAAAGGAAAAAATTGTCATTATATATTTGAAAAATAATTTAATTAACTCATCCAAATAATTCTTAGATAAGCAATAGTTGTTGTTGGAACAGGGTACGTTCCAACTCGGAGCGTACACTCTAGGCGTAGTAGTATACAACTTCGTTTTGAGTAGCATAATAATAAAATAGCATTTAAAACTGAGGGGGGCATTTTCCAAAATTGCAGGACACACACACTTACAGTAGGATTGCAGGATGAAAGTGAAGTCTTAGTGGAAAGTCGAAAAGAAAACAACCCCAACTCCCCACTTCCCCCACTCTTCGGACCCCCAAGACGTACAGTCATCGCCAGGTCCAGGCGTCGCCCAGGCTTGGGCGCAGAGGGGGCATCCGGAGTGGCGAAAATTTACAACTCCACAGCGCGAGGATTAATTACATTTCCCGACCGCCGTCGTACATCATCATGGATTATACAGACTGCGAGAGGGAGGGGGGGGG